>LBNU01034699.1:3824-40651 GCA_014162995.1 Artemisia annua
CCAACACATAGACATATTGATTACTTTGAATGGAGACTTATCTTCAATTGAACATGGAAGAATCAAGGGTGAAAAACCCTTGAAAAAGCTGTCAAAATCGTCTAGGGTTTGTTCCCAAAAGTTGCACACTAATGAATGAAAAATAGAAAAGTATATATAGAAAATACACTCTGACGGCGTCAGCTTATACGCTCTGACGCCATCAGCTCGCCGTCATTAGGGTTCTCGGATGGCCTAGATCTACTTCTGACGCCGTTACTTGTAACCTTGCTCTGGGCCGTCACTTGTTAGCTTTACACCTGACGGCCTAGGATTGTTAACACCTGACGCCGTCAGGTGTAAACATCACATTTTCTTCTTAGGGCGTCACGTATAGTCAGAATCCACTCCTTTGTCTTGGTTGGCTGACGGCGTCACCTTGTGACTCTGGCGCCGTCAGGAAGGATTTCCAGCATTCTTTTGAGACTTTGTCGTTTTCTTCACTTTATGCTCCAAAAACGTCCAAAATGATGTGTTTTCCAGAATTCTTCTCAAAAGTACTTAAAATGACAAAAACAACGATTTAAGGCAATATTTGATCATATTAACACGAATTAGGGCTTAAATGACCCCCTAAAACGGGTACACTTTTCTCCTCATCAGGGAAGGAGTTATTTTGAGTGTGGGATTCACACGATTGGTTATTTAAGGGAGTTACCAAATCGTGGGAGGTAATTGACAAAGAATCTTGGAAAGAATCGTTTGACCAATTTTGACTTTATAACTTACCCAAAATAAAACCCAAAAGTGTACTCGTCAGCAGAATTGAAAAGTCAATCCGTAGAACCTTATGTTCAATCCGCAGAATCCAACCATCAGCAGAATATCTACAGGCTGTCATCCATAAATACCTATTGAACCGACTCCTCATTAAATGCCTTAATTACTTAATCAGGTCTATAAATAACCCTCAAATCACACTTAATCACCATCAACCTTTGAGAAACCATTCTTAAACACAATTTCTCATCAGCAGCAATCATGAATCCAATTGAAATATCCTCTGATTCCTCTTTAGATTCTTCGGACCATTACTTTCCCCCTACACCTCCTCCACCACCACCACCAATGCCTTTTAGACGAAGGTGTGGCTGGAGAACCAAGGAGGAAGCACGCAAAAGGAGACATGATGTACCAGCTCCTCCTCCTCCACCACCACCATCACCATCACTTCCTTCTTCATCCTCTGACTCAGATACCCCTGATGATGCAGGGCGTTTGGAGTTGTTGTTTATTGAGGATTTAGATGAAGGGCCTTCTGAACCACCACCTCTTTCAAAGCTTCTGACAAAGGAGATGGAGCGAGTTGTGGCTGGGATGAGCCAGATACCAGTTCCTCAGTCTGCCAAGAAGTTGCCAAAACCACCTCCACAGGTATTGGGGCTTGTTTGCAAGAAGCTATGGACCCCTGAGACAAAGCCCAAAGATGTGGAGAAGGTGCTGAGGAACAAGGGGGCTGGTGAAGGCACATCTGATCCCAAGGGCAAAGGGAAGAGAAAAAAGGATTAGGTGCTAAGATGTGTTCAGTCTTTTGAGTAAGAGTGTCGATACACATGAAGAGAACAAGACTGAGACACCCGTTGACAAGCTTGTTGCATGGAAAGTTTTATTTTGTACCCTCAAAGGTAATAGAAATCAGGATTAGGTGCTAAGATGTGTTCAGTTGTGTTTGTTTAGATGTTAGGATTGATTAATGTAACTTTCTTTGGTGAATATGAATGAACTTTTAATTTATCTCTTTGTTGTCATTCATCTTGTTCTATGCATAAGGTAGATACTTCTGAAAGAATCAAAAATATGTTATCAGCAGGAACTACACTCAGCAGGAACACCTCTCAGCAGGAACTGTATAAGCTATCCGCAGGAACCATTTGATCAGCAGAATCACCCTCAGCAGTATTGTGCAAAAATATCTTTAGGAGAAATCTTAGAGCATTTATTCTGCCACCTAATACACATTAATGGACCTACACTTTGACTTTTGCCTATAAAACAGATCCAAACTTTCACCAAACCTAATTATCCACCAATAACAAGAACCATGAGCTCAAAACCCCAAATTGTTGAATCTTCATTTGATGCTTCAAACCTTAATGTATCACCAACAAGGAGCACAGATGAATCCCCAGATGCAGAAAAGAACCAGATTCCCAAAAAGTCATCCAAGAAGAAGATGAATGATGTTGGATCATCAAGCACAGTTCCCAATCCGGCCATGTCACCTGAATCTTCAGAAGACTCCAATCCTTGGATTCCTCTCCAACCACTTGCAAGAGAGCTCATATCACCCTTCCTGTGTACTTCCTCAGATGAGGATGAACCCCAAGATCAAGCTCCTTCCACTCCAACAGGATCAGCAGAGAATTCTTCCAAACCTCCAAATTGGGGGTTTGATTCAGACCTCTCTGATGATGATGGGAAGGGGAAAGGAAAGGTGGAGTCGTGTCAGGGTTAGAGTCATGTTTCAATTTTGTCAGGGTCTGTAGAATCACCATCTTTTGTAATAAGCGTTTGATGATAAATGAATTTACTTTCCCCTTAACAATCACTTTGATGTTTGTTCCCTGAGTACACTTGATTAATTTGATTTTACTGATATGAGTTAATGCTACGGATGCACTTCCAAAACATCAGCAGAAATGTTATCAGCAGCAATATTATCAGCAGAAACAGTAACCTCAGCAGAAACATACATCAGCAGAATCGGCTTAGCTGCAAAACAAACACACAGACCAAAACACACAAACCAATCTAATCCAAATAATTGTTAGTATATACAACAAGTAACCTGCAACACAAAGTTAGTAAATATACAAAATACATTTTCTACAAATCCTCCCTAGAGGCATATGCCTCCCCTTATGCCTATGCCTCCCCTTAAACACAGCATTCAAGGGTTAACCATCCCAATATGGACCACTAAGTGATTAAACCTAGGTCCATCAAACGCCTTTTTTAAAAGATCAACCACATTATCTTCTGTATGGATTTTAACCACCTGAATTAAGTGTTTCTCATTTGCATCCCTAATAAAATGGTGCCTAATTTCAATGTGCTTAGTTCTATTATGATATACTGGATTCTTAACAATGCATATGGTACTTTGGTTATCAATAAAGATTTTAGTGTTCATGAAATTGAACCCATAATCAAGTAGTTAATTTTGTATCCAAAGAACCTGGCCACAGCAGTTAGCAGCAGCAACATACTCTGCTTCAGTAGAAGAATTGGCCACAATTGTTTGCTTCTTGCACTGCCAAGATATTAACCTTCTTCCAAGGAATTGGCAACCTCCAGTAGTAGATTTTTTATCCAAATTAGCACCTGCATAATCACTGTCACTGTAGGCTTCCAGTTCAAAAGGACTCTCTTGGGTACCAAAGGCCAAGTTTGGGTTGACCTTTAAGATAGTTAAAGATCTTCTTCACTGCATTGAGATGGGAAGTCAAGGGTGTGACTTGGTGCCTAGAACAAGCACTCACAGCAAATGTAATGTCTGGCCTTGAAGCTGTCAAATACATAAGTGACCCAATCATGGACCTGTACATGTGAACATTGACAGCAGGATCTGCTTCAAGGTTATTCTTAGTTTTGGGGGTTTCATATGGGGTAGTTGCAGTCCTAACATTCTCCATATCAAACTTCTGAAGAATGTCCTTTACATACTTCTCTTGATGGATGAAGATACCATCAGGCTTTTGCTGCACTTGTGGACCCAAAAAGAAAGTCATCTCTCCCATAGCACTCATTTGAAATTCACCCTTCATTAATTCCTCAAACACCCTGCACCAAGCCTCCTTTGTGGAGCCAAAAATGATGTCATCCACATAAACTTGAACAAGAATGATATCCCTGGAATTCTTCTTGATAAAGAGTGTTTTATCAATAGCTCCTCTTCTATATCCATGCCTCATCAGGAATGTAGATAGCCTAGCATACCAAGCTCTAGGTGCTTGGTGAAGTCCATAGAGAGCTTTCACAACTTTGTACACATGGTTAGGATGCTCTGGGTCTTCAAAACCTTTAGGTTGAGTAACATATACTTCTTCTTCAATCTCCCCATATAGAAATGCACCCTTCACATCCATCTGATAGACCACAAACCCCATATAAGAAGCAAAGGCCAAAAAGATTCTAATGGCCTCAACCCTAGCCACTGGTGCAAATACCTCATCATAATCAATCCCCTCTTCTTGTCTAAAACCTTGAGCTACTAATCTAGCGTTATTTTTAACCACAATGCCCCTAGCATCCCTTTTATTCTTCAAGATCCACTTAGTCCCAATTGCAAACTTTCCATCAGGTAGTGGCACAAGAATCCAAACCTCTTGATTCTTGAATTGTTGCATTTCCTCTTGCATAGCTTCTACCCAACTGGCAATGGAAAGTGCTTGTGCTACACTTGTTGGTTCAACCTGTGATAAGAAACAAGGAAACATACAATGTTGTTGATCTGTGTGGTTGTCTCTTTGTTGAGCCATGACATAAGTAACAAAAGCATATTCTCCAAATTGTGTTTTCTTCACTGAACTCCTTGTTTGAACTGTGGCATTGGGATCTCCAAGGATGTTCTCTTGAGGATGTATAGTGTGGATTCTTTTGGTAGGGATGGGATTAACTTCAATAGATGGTTGAAGATTGTTCAGTGTAGGAGCAAAATCATCATCATAAGAAGAGGTACTGAAAATGCCAGTAGCTTGTTGATGATTACCAAGATCAGTGGGGGAGGAAAATATACCAAAAGGGTCTTCAAAGCTCTGGGATGGACTGACAGTAGTGGGAAAAGGATCAGTAGAATTGGATGGTCCAGCAGGAATAGCAGCAGCAGTATCTGGAGCAGCAGGAACATGATGTACTTTGTCAGCAAAACCAGGACTACTATCAGCAGAATCTATGTTTATGCGGACATCAGTAGCAGATTGCCTCAAGAGTGCTTCAGTATCTTTAGCAAACTCAAAACCAAGTGCATCAGCAGCTTCTTTAGCTGCATGTTCTTGCTGTTGAAGTCTAGCTAATGCCTCTGCATAACTTGAATCTATGCCATCCACATCAGAAGCATGTGTATTATTAGTACCTGAAACATGAGGAGAGGGAAAGGAAGGAACAACAATAGTTGCTTCCTCTAACTCAGAGTCAGAGTCAGAGTCAGCATCCATGGCTCCTTGATTGTTAATGGGAGACTCATTGTACCTACAGATAGGTTAGAAAGATATCTAGTATAACCCAAAGAATCAGTCAAATAATCTAGGTCAAAGTACCAGGCATGACCCTGACCTTGAACATTAGGCTTTTCTTCTAGGTACCTCAGGTTAAGAGTTTCCTCAATCTTTCTAGCAGTCATATTATATACCCTATACGCCTTACTATGGGCTGAATAACCCACAATGTATCCCTCATCTGCTTTCTCATCAAATTTGCCTAATTGATCACTAGTGTTCAAAATGGTCACATGACAACCAAAAGATCTAAAGTGTGTAATACTGGGAACTTTACCAGTGAGAAGTTCATAAGGTGTCTAGTTATGAGGTCTAGTGATTGATACCCTATTCAGAACATAACAAGCAGTGCTTACTGCTTCAGTCCAGAACATAGTGGGTAATTTAGAGTCTGCAAGCATAGTTCTTGCTGCCTCTATCAAGGTTCTATTCTTTCTCTCAGCAACCCCATTTTGTTGTGGGGTTCGTGGATTACTATAGTCCCTTTTTATCCCTTTAGACCCACAAAGTTCAATTAACAAGGCATTTTTAAACTCTGTTCCATTATCACACCTAATACATTTAACCTTTTTGTTTAGCTGGTTTTCAACAAGAGTTATAAATTCTTTTAGAGTTGGAAAAGATTCATCTTTAGTTCTCAAAAAGAATACCCAGCAAAACCTGCTATAGTCATCAGTGATTACCAATGAGAAGGACTTGTGATCAATACTGCGGATTTGAGTTGGACCAAAAAGATCCATATGCAGCAGCTGAAGAGGTTCTGAAATGGTGCGCTTTGATGGATTTGTATGAGGCTTTGTGTTGCTTCCCTTTGTTACATGCAACACAGTTGTGTTCATTGGTGAAGATTTTGGAAGGAAGTCCATCAACTAGTCCAAGTTTGGAAAGCTTGTTGATGGTCTTGAAGTTTACATGAGCCATCCTTCTATGCCACTTTGTAGATTCATCTAGAGATGCGTTAGCCACCAAACATGTTAGATCACCTGCAGGTTGGACATCATACAAGTTGAATGTGTATAAGTTATGGCTCCTTGGAACTCTCAGCAGAATGTTTGTATCTGCTGGAAGTTGAAAGTCTTTAGACAGCACAAGACATTCATCCTCATAGAAGAAGACTTTGTTCTTGGTGTCACAGATTTGTGAGACTGAGAACAAATTGGAGTTTTGCAGTTCCTTCACAAAGTACACATTTTGAAAGTCCAACTTGGGTGTTCTGATGGTTCCTTTCCCAGTGATTCTACCTTCACCTCCACCAAAAGTTACAGAGCCACCATGTTGAATTGGCACATAATCATGTATTATGTCTTTATTCCCTGACATGCTTCTAGAACAACCACTATCCACTATGCCTACAGCTTTACTTTTAAGAGGATGTTCCTACAACAACAACAAAAATAATATACAAAAATTAGTACACTTTGGAGACTCAAGTCATCACTGACTTGAGTCTGCCTTGTGGATCATAAGTGTTAGGCCATGGAGATATATAAGATCCACCATTGTTCTTGGGTCTGTTTTGAAAATTTGGTCCCATATAGTTCCAAGAACAACCTGTTGAGGGCTTAACAGCAGAATCCCATGGTGCCCCCCACCCTAATAACTAGGCCAAAAACCATTCGAAAAGTAAGAATTATTAGGTCTATAGAATGGTCTAGCAACTTGTCTTTTTCCTACTGGGTGGAAAAGGTCTACCAGCAGAAACAGGTCTATCCGCAGGAACTGACTTATCAGCAGAAACAGATTTATCAGCAGGATTGGGTCTGCTAGTTTGGGGAGCTGCTTGTGGAACATAAGGGGGTATATCAGTAACATTTTTCCACTTTGGTCTGATTAGCACACACACCCATTCTCTGCTCATGAAAATTACAATCCTTAATCAAATGAAATTTACTTCCATACACAAAACATTTCTTCTTTTTAGAAGATTTATTCAAAATAGAAGATGTTCCAAAACAAGCAGAAGTATTCAAACCACAAATATTTTCAGAATTGTTTTGCATAAAATTAAAAACATTGTTTGGCAGAAAATCAAATGACAAGTCTTCAAGGGTGGCTGTCTCTGAACTGGGGTCATCAGCAGCAACTCTAACAGACTTGGGTGTAGGCTTGGGTGGGGTCTTGGGAAGGTTAGACTTTTCACTTGAATCATAGCTGGTATAAGAGGTAGACCTTGGGTCTGAGGACTTGTCACTGTCAGAACAAGAGACAAGTTTATTAGTGGTGCAATTAGGGTCTGGCAAGTCATTGGACTTTTTGCCATAGAGATGGTGTGATCCATCAAAGTCTGAGGTATTAGTGGTAGGCATATGTTCTCCTCTAATAGGTCCATGGACAGCATGTAAATCTCCTTCTTTTACATAATTTGCTAACCCTGCTGGTGTAGATTTAGACCTATCATTGATTGCCTCTAAGCCAACATACTTCTGAAAACCTAATCCTATCTCAGATTTTACAGATTGACTAATATAGAGTAATTCAGCTAACTTACCACATGAAATTAGCCATTTATTATGCCTATCCACCTCATTATCTAGCTTCTCTTGTAATTCTTGTTTTTCTAAATCTACCCTAGCTTTTTCTTTTTCAGAATATTTTAACTCATTTAAAGCATTTGTTAAATCTCTTTCCAACACACTTATCTTTTCTTCATAAGCAATCTGATTCTTTTGAAACCATAATTTTTGTTGCTATAAGGTTTTTAAAGCATCTTTGTGAGCTTGAAGAGCTACAAAGCATTCATTGTACTTAGGTTTCATGTCATCATATGCTTCCTTAAGATCATTATATTTATCATTACAACCAAAAACACAGTTATGTACCTGAGAGATGCCCATAAAGGCAAACTGATCATGCTCATCCTTTGTGTCACACCAAGCCAGCATGCCACTCTGCTTAGTATCATGACTCTTCTCATCATCACTCTCAGGCTCATGTATCTTCCAGTTTACATGCTCATCCAGAGATATCATTGCTTTAGCTTCTCCAGCTCCAACCTGTTTCTGCTGATAGGCAGAATATCTTACATCATCATCATTCTTCTTACTCTGGCACTCTCTGGAGAAATGACCGAATTGACCACAATTGTAGCACTTGACCTTCTTTCTATCAAATCTAGCTGGATCTCTTGCCTTGAAACCAAACTTCCTCCCAGCCTTTTTCTCAAATCTTCTGACACTCACTGAGAGCATAGCCATCTGCCATTTCAGGTTCATCTCCTCCAAATCCAATGGGTCAACCTGATCAAAGTCCTCATAGGTAAGATGCTGCTGATCTTCATAATCAGCAACAAAAGACTGAAGCATGTCTTCTATCACATTACTAGACTGTGAGTGAGATGTTTGTCTAGAAGTGACGTAGGAGGTTGATGATGCTGATGAAGATGAGCTTGCAACAGGAGTCAACTTATTGGACGTGGTGCTCACAAAAGCTGAGTAAGTGGGAGTGGATGAACGAGTGTGAGTTCGAACATCAGGCTTAAGACTTTTGAGCTTGTTGTAGAGATCATCAAAGGTGAGGTTATCAAGCCCACCTTTAGCTTTGAGGGCAATACTGACTTGCAACCATGATGGAGGTAAAGATCGTAGAAACTTGGCATTGCAGTCTTCATTGTCTGGTTTTGCCTTCATCTGGTTTAACTGACTCAGAATTCTCTGAAATCTGTCATACCCCTTGTGGATTCCCTCTTCCTCTGAGATCTGGAACTCCTGAAACTGTTGTTTGAGCATGGATCTCTTCATCCTCTTTGATTCCTCATTGCCACCAAACCTTGCTTTAATAGCCATCCAGATGTCCTTTGCATCGTCCATGTAGTGGAAATCACCTATATGTTCATCTGGGATAGCTTGAAGGAGAATAGTTCGAGCCTTGTTCTCTCTTTGAACTGATAAAACTTCTTCAGCAGATGTAGGAGCCACAAAGGTCAGATGACCATCAGCATCTCTGGTGGTCTTCCTTAACTTGTTACCATTAAGAACTACCTGCCACATATTGAAATCAATATTAGTGATCCAATTCTGCATCTTCATGGCCCACAAGTCATAATCCTCCTTCTTGAGATAGGGAAATTTTGCATTGCTGTTGGTGAGGTTGAGTTGATGTAGTGTTGTAGTATTGATTGGTTGAGTGACTTATGAATCATCAGATGATCCTGGCATGGTGTTGATTGTAAGAGTTGGAAAAGAAAGTTGTGTAAATATCATATAGACTCCCCCGAGGCTCTGATACCACTTGTTGAAACTTAGACCTTGATAGATCTTTGAGCCTTTGGATCGTTAGCAATGTCTGTGTAATCACAAACATTCTAAAAGAGAATCTCTACTACTTGTATTGTTTAGCGGAATTATAAATACAAGCACAACACGAATACTAACAATGCTTTGATCCTCTATGGATCTTTTATTATCAACTACTAATATTTTTCTGAAAAACGTATATAATGCATTAGCAAGGGTTCCTTTTATACTACAATAAACCCTAACCCTTCTTACAAGAATCAAATAACATTAAAACAATAAAAGATATTCTACATATCTTGTCCTAAAATAAACTAAGTTTACATTCTACGGACTAACTATATCCGCAGAATCTTCTCATCCGTAGAAACACTGTCAGCAGAAACCAGCAAAGCTATCCGCAGGATCCTTCCAGCAGCATTCCTCAGCAGTAGTTTCTAGAATTCCCAACACCTCCGGACTCGTTTTTTCGTGCTCTTTCCAATGGTGTGCTCGAGGAATATTTTTGACTTCGTCTGAACCTCGTAAAACGTGAAAACGTCGTCAAAACTCATCCGAGAATCACCGTTTTTGCTTTGTTTTCAAACCCTTTGTACCTGCAAGACATAATAACACATTACAAACATATTTGCAATATAATTTAATGTATTTCATAGTTATTAGTCCATTTTAGTACATTTTAGAGTATAAAAATGATGTATGTTTTCGCATACATCAAAGCACAACCTTAAAGGGTGATTGTTTAAAATTATTTGACCTACACTTAACGACTTATTAAACTTTGAAAAGGTTATAAGCCCAAAATTACTTTTGAAAGCTCATAAGCTCAAAATTTTGGGTATGAGCTTATCAATATGAGCATGTTTCTTAGTAAATTCATAAGCCCTTGAGCTTTTATGTGCTTTTTAAATTTTTAATAAGCGCATAGCCGGTCAAAGAAGCTTGAACAAATACCTCCTTGTTTAATTGGGGTAGCCGCTGTCAAAGCATCATCAGCCTAGAAAAAAACTAGTAAATTATCCGACATCACTTTAAGGAATTTGTAGCCAATATTATAAGCCCCTCAGTTAAGACCTATTTGACACCTTTAGCTATTACTTTTATGTTTTATCTTATTTTGCTGTTCAAAAAGATTAAATTTTCAGTTATTGTACCTAGTCATTAAAATCATGGTGTATCTAGAATGGCCACCCACCACTACTACTAGCTTTACCAATTATAACATACGTGTTATTGTATTATGAAATGTAAAAATTACAGTGATATTGTTTTTCTTTCATCACTAATGATAACTTTACTAACTCGTTTTACTATTATTATTCTTTTTAAACGAAAATGTTTACTAGAAATCATCAAAACGCCGAAAGGCTACAATTCTAAAAGGCTACAAGGAGGATCAAAAAAAAAACAAAAAACAAAACCTAGAACGGCTCAAAACTACGATGGAGTATAATCCAACTAACTAAAAATCTTCCATGTTATAACTGATGATGAAGTATCTAGTCTCTTGGACCAAGCTTTATTGTTAGATTAGTACTACCTCTATCATGGATGACTATAACATGGCTATGACCATGTCATACTAGACTGGCGGGCATGATGACATATATATATTCTCTCGGCCCGATTCTAATTATGAGACGAGCTCTAGAATGGCTCAGCTACATGTCCTGCAGAGGTAGGATCATCATATGAAAAGTAGGTCCCATATACATTTGCTTATAAATAGACAGCTTCCTCTTTCGTTTACACACGTTCTCTATAGTTTCTCTCTCCTCTCCATCGGAGGTTCTGACTTAATCATTGGAGGGTGGTTCTGGGCCGGGACTTCTACCTCGGGCCCCTTATAACCGGCTCTTTCTATGTTTGTAGCAAGCTTTTGGCTTGGGATGACGACAAGCGGCATCACATGAGTCGTCAAGACCATCTCCGTAGAAATTTACTTCAACAATAAATTTTCGAGATCCAATTATTCCAATTAAGAGATAAACAAGCACTCATATTCCGAAGCCAAAGAAGAGACAACCTTTGCATAGAACGCAAGATATCTTTATGATTAGTCTTCTCCAAATTATCTCATGTTGTGTGAAGAATTTTGTTCTACCACAAGCGAACAAGGTAAAACGTGATGATCAAATGCTAAACCAAGTCTAAATCTTCAATCTGATAAGAGCTTGAAGCTGTTAGTTAATATGGTTAGTGACACGTGAGGTGCACATGCCTAGCCTAGCTTGTCATGTGAGTTACACGTGCACAACTATCACTACAAAAAAGTGCTATTCTCCGCACTTATTTTGCCACAGTATGGTCAACTGTGGATTTTTTTTTATGGATAATAATTTTGCTACATTTATAAGTGTCACAAATATGTTAAAAAAAATACTCCGCATATATAAGTGTGGACAATTACAATAACGCTACATTTATAATTGAAGTAAAATAAATTCTTAAAAGGCCACACTTATAAATGTAAGAAAACACTTAAAAAATGCTACACTTAAAATAGTATCTCCACACTTATATGTGTAGCAAAATTTGTCACACCCAATATTACCACACTTGAGCAAGTGTGGAATTTATAATTCGACACACTTTTAAGCGTGGCCAATTGGCCTTTAAAGTGTGAAAAATTTAACTAGTGTTTTGTAGTGTATGGAGTAACAGATTTTCCCGCCAAGTTTTCTTTTTAAATATCCTCTGCTCCTTTCATTTATAGTTAGCCAGTTTATAACAAATTCTTTCTTCTCTTATAAACTCACAACTCATTGTAACAAATCCAATTTAGTTGATAATACAAATTCAGTTTCAGTGATCTGTTTCTTTTCTTGATTACTCTGTTGTGTTGTAATCCATTAACGAGTTTTGAATAACTCCTAGAAGTGTGTGTTGTAATCCATTAACGAGTTTTGAATAACTCCTACTCGTGTGTATCAATTGGTATCAGAGAAGCCCTACCTTTCGAGGTTCCAACACTCGGAGTGGTGGCCTACGGAGTGGTGGCTTGGACCCAAAAAGGGTGCCAACCGTGACCAACATAGCCGTGACCAACGAGGACGTTGGTTCTTCATGGGTATTGTTACGATCCCATATTGGCCAAGTATGGGATTGGCCGGTAGTTTATAATGTCTACGTGTTCCCTCCTCCTTTAAGCTAGCTTTTTGGAGTGAGTTCTACACTTAGCTAATAAACGATGCGAACCGAGTGTGCGTATCAAATTGATATATCACAAAGTCTTGGGCAACGAATGAGACACTGACCCAAATTTCTTTCAACCAGTCTTTGTAGTTGCGAAGTACAAATACATGCCTTCAAACGTTGATACAAATGCATTGTTTTTCAATTACTCCTATATATTCGTTCGACCTTTTTCACAAAGTGATTAACAATTGGTTTATGGAAAAGTTTAATCGCTCGTATAAATATAATTTTAGACAGATGTATATACATTTGGGGGGTGTTTGGCTCTATCATGAGAATGCATTTTACTCATACTTTTTAGATACTGATCACCTTTACATTAGATCATACACAATTCAAATAGATATTCAAGATTATAGTCACACGGTCACACCTTAACCTCAATTTTTAATAGGCTTATCTTTTTAAATCTGAAACAAATTTACCATATAAAAAACTGAACTTCTTTTTACAATTAAAAGCATAGCAATTGCAATAGAAACTAAATAGTGAACGAAAAGGTAAAACGTCATGAATAAAACATATCAACCAAAAATCAACTTATTTGCATTACAAAAAACAAAGACATCCGTAAAAATACATCGGATCTACGAGTTCAGTTGCATAAAAATCAAAATTTACGGATGATTATCGTCATGGAGTTCATGTTAATCAATCTTTTA
The DNA here is from genome assembly GCA_014162995.1 of Artemisia annua. NCBI lineage: Eukaryota > Viridiplantae > Streptophyta > Magnoliopsida > Asterales > Asteraceae > Artemisia > Artemisia annua. Next base: position 17,172 of record LBNU01034699.1, read on the forward strand.
GCTAGATTCAAACAAGATTTTTAAACCTACAACTGGAAAATAAAGAAATGAATAGCTCAAATTAATCAGATACTTAGTAGCACAAGCTACAATATCTCCCACACGATTTATTGTTCACTTTATGTCTCTTTTTGTCCATCACACAAGATGGTTGGTTTAAGTGGCTATGGTTCCAGTAAAGAGATCCTATGTCTAATAGTGCAAGGCTATCGACATATGTTTCAATGTAATCTTCAGAATCATACTTCATGACATCTTCAAGTTCATAGCTCGTATCACTTGAAGAATTATAAACATTTATTTTATAGTAAGCCTGGTACATGATATCACCATTTGTCAGTTCGCAGGCAGTACATTTTGCACCACGGCCGTCAAAATTACTGAAACAAGAACATTCATACCAAGATGCACAATTGTTGTATTCTTTCAACACCCACATCCAACAAATATCATCCCAAGTGGTTACAGCTAGAGAACCTTTGAAAATTGCTAGTCCCATATCACTACTAGAAATCATGCCAGCACCAACCAAATTTTACCAACAATCATCAATTCGTTGGTAAATTATTACTCTACCAACAACTTTACCAACCAAGATAAGAAACACATATGTTATAGTTTACCAACGACATAATTGTTGCTAAATCCGTTGGAACATAGTTGATATTTGGCGGGAAAGTTCCCGCTAATTTTACCAACCACTTTTTCTCAATAAGTTGTTGGTAAAATCGGAAAAAATTAATACCAACGACATGAACTCGTTGGTGAATAAATTTACCAACGATTTTTACCCACAACTTATTTCTCGTTGGCGAAAAGTGTATTTACCAACAACTTTACCAACAATAAATATTTTTATAATCAAATTTACTTGACTAAAGGAAATTTTGTTGCAACAATTGTTGGAACTATTATTTACACATGGAGGGAAAACTTCCTCTTAGTTTACCAACAAACTTTTGTATAATGATAACATCAAATGTTCTATATATTTTACTGTATAAAATTCCCTTATATAATGCTCATATTTGCTATGTTTTTATATGAATATGTACTTAATTGCTTCATATTTCGTTATTAGGTAAAACTTGAGCATTAGAACGAAAAGACGCGGAAATGGAATGTTGGTTTGAAGAAAATACAAAACATGCTGGACCAGACATACATTACGGCATAGCTGGATCGTAAGGGCTACGCTGTAAACCTTTTTGCTGCTTAAAGAGACCAAGTCTCTTGTCATCAGACATTACGGTATAGCAACCTTGCTAGAGCTTTGCCATAACTTGCATTGAGATTCGAAAAGATCTTGTTGATGTCACAACTACAGTGTAACAAAGCCATTGTGGTTACGTCGCAACTATGAAAGAATTAATTAACGAGATGATTACGGCATAATTCGTACACTTGGTTACTCCGTAACTTCGCTACATCTGGCGAATGATTCGTGCATTAAAGAGGCTATGGCGTAAATCCTCACTTATGGTTACGCCGTAGCAGAGTCGAGACTATAAATACAAGCCGTAATTTAGCTGATTTCGTCATTCCACTTCACACAACTCTCAGATGACGATTAACCATTTTTCAAGGGAGAATTCACTTCAATTCATGATTGTTATTAGTCATTCATCAAGTACATTGAATTAAACTTAACGTTTAATCCATCCATGATTTTATACATTATGTCTGCTGTACTTTACAACATGGTTGGCTAAATACTTTAATTGTTAGCTAGCATAGTTATATATTTATTACTGTATTGATCCTTGTTTTCTTCGCTTAATCGTTTTATATGGATATCTTATTTGACAGTTGATTGATCCCAACATTTTAGTAGTAATGTACTACGGCTAGTGTAGAGCTTATTAGCTAGTGAGTAAGTGTGAACAATTGAAAGCTAGTATAGTATGTTACTCGAGATGGGATGGCATCCATTTCGATTGTGGGGATTGTCCTTATCACTTCCGTGAACAACGGGGTTGAGATCATATGAATAATGGCATATACATACTTAAAAGTATAAACTGATAGAGCAATTGACTTGAGTTAAAGTAATAGTCTCCTATAAGCTAAGCATGTATTTAGCCAAATCAGGCCATATCACCATAAGATACATCGAGTCATAAATGACGCTTACCAAGTTATGGCCTCCACTTAAACCGAGTTTAAGTGGACTCTTATGAAACCATGATTCCTTTTTGTATAGAAAGATCAATGACATAAAATACATACTGATAGCATATGAGAGCTTCAACCCAACTGGCTAAAGGCCATACACTTGAAATAGGCCTGAGACAGGCCCACCGAGGCTAAGGCCGGCCACAACCTACCTGAGAAACGGCTTCCCAGGCAAAACACAAACACGATCAAACTTGATAAACATATTTAAGCCATGACCCGCCCGACAATCTAAGCTAGGGTTGTTACAACGAAAACTACATGCCACTACCTCATATGAGCATAAGTAATGTTGCGAACAATAAGATCATACGTGATATCGTACATGGGTCATCCCATGAACCTGACATGACCAAGGATGGTGTCATTCTTGTCCCCACCTCTGGATGTCCAGAACGTGGACCAACCTGGACCATTGGATAGTGCTGTTCCCTTTTGGTTGATTACAAAGTATAAACTAAGTTTATCTAATCAACTCATGTCTAAATAATGTCAGTTTAACTTCACAAAGAAAAATAAACATGTCGTTAACCCAATTAGCTAAAATCCATACACTCTATGGCCTAACGCAACTCCTATTAGCACGAAAATTAAGAATTGAAACATCAAACATCACACGATTGTTTTGTGCATAAGTTGCGATAGTTAATCGTACACATGAATTTGTAACTCAAAATGTATGTATAACCACGTGAAATTTTTTGAAACCCGGGTGGAACTGGGCGCATCCAAAAAAAGTGTAAGAAAACGGGTTAACCAGTTAGACTTGCCGGGTTTTAAGTGACCGGGTAAACCCGGTTCTCGAAACCCGGCCGTGTTTGATTTTTTTTCAATTTTTTATAAAAAACCTGGTTGGCACGGTTGAAAAAAAAAATTATATTTTTTAATAAAAAAACTGATTGACCCGGCGGTCAAACCATTGACCATGTGACTCGACCGGGTCGATTAAAAACCCGGTTTTCAAAACATTAATTTCATACACGATTTATTAGATTTTTCTAATTTCATCATTTTCTAACATGTTAATATTCTATTTGCATAACTCTAATTTTTTCCATTCATCATTTATCTTTTATTTTCCTTTGCTCAATAAATTTATAAACTCTTGTAATTGCTTCAAATATTTAGTTTTACCAAAGTGAAATTTCCCTCCCTCCCAAAATGAAAATTTTCTAACGCTCTGTTCTCGAGTTTCATTTTTAAAGTAATGGAAGGGGATGGGAAGGGAAATTAAAAAAATGGGTGTTCTTGAGTTTTTTTAAGATGGAAAGGTAGGGGACGGGAAGGTGGGAGGGAGGGAAGGGATTGGTTTTTGTGTGTATATGTAATCCGCCCAAATTTGGGAGGATCAGGAGGGGAAGGGAGAAACTAACAAAATGGGCCTTTGTTAAATTACTATTATATCCTCACTATCTCATTCCTCGTACAACAACATCACACATGATAATGAAATTTGTAGATGAATTCTATATAGTACTACTATATCATGTATTTTCTTTGATATAATAAGTTATATAACAAATGATATGATAAGTTATTTTCGTTGTATTGCTGTTCGTAATATTTATGATATAATATTAAGGAAATAAATACATATACATGTCACTGTGGGTCAGATCTGAAGCTTCAAGCTTGGTTTCTTGGTTTCGTGGTGAGCCATGGGCCAGGCGTTGATTTTAAAAGGATATCGTTATATAACAAATGATATAATGTAGTACTATTGTATCATGTATTATCATGTATTTTCTCAATTGGATGTTTTTATTCGAATTTTTTTTTTGATGAATAGAATGCAATTCTAATACGACAAAATGCAATTAATAAAAGTACAGTTCTTTTTTGAAGTGAATAGAATGCAATTCTAACAGAGTAAATTATGTTTTGAGGGTATATTGGTAATTTGGGTAGCTTTCTTTCCTTTCCTTCCAACTTAAAATAAAAACTCAAGAACACAAATAAAAATAACCATTTTCCTCACATTGTCATTCTTTACTTTACCCTTCCCATCCCATCCCCTTCCATTCTTTAAAAATTTGACTTGAGAACAGAGCGTTAAGTTCCCTCCATACCCAAAAAAAAGTTCCCCCCTTAAACACTTGACCTAAAAACCTTGTACTCACTTTTCTTCTCTCTCTTTGCAGCCTCCCCACCTAACCTTCTCAAAAGTTTACATCTAAAATTCGATTCATTGCAGCCAACCATACACTTTGAATCATTGTCATCAAAAGAAATTAAGGTTGGTTTGTTTTCTTTTTAATTTTGTGAACTTTTCATCAATTAATCACTAGTTTATACCATATGTGCTTCTATTTTTTTTCCCTATTAAAGCTTTATATATGATACTCATATGGTTTTGTGTTCCATATGAGTGGATTTTGTGTAGGTTGTATTCAGGTGTGTAGTAGCATTAATGGGAATTTTGTTCTAGAGATGATTGCTATATTTTGATAAATTTGAAAGAAACTTGTGCCCATGTAATACTGATAGAAGGGTGAAACAGGTATGTGACAGATTACAAATGGTAATTGTATAATTAGATAATGGACTTATAGATGATAACGTGAGTGGAAGACAAATTTTATTGATGTGAAAGTTTTGCTAGTAAGTAGTTGCAACACAATTTCTGTGAGAGAACTTTGGTCCCATGTTAACATTGGTACCACCTAGGGATGTGTATTTGGGAATGATTATAGTAACTTGAAGAATAATATGTGATATGTCTAGTTGATATAAATTAGAGATAGTTAAGTTATTCTAAAATCATCTCTACAAGTAGCTTTCATAGAATAACTTTCTACTAGATTATCCAAATGTGACTTATTAGTTACGACCCTAATTTGTGAGAAAACCAAGAATCAATTCTCTCTAATACTGAAAGTGATTATTGTGACTTTGTGATGCAAAGCATGTCCAAACATGCCTTATAAATGTCAGTTTGGTGTTATTACAATAGGTGCAACTTAATGTAAATGTTGGAGGAGATACATTCAGAGCTACCAGATTCGTGGGGCGAAGAGTCCTTCGTTGCAGACACGTACTTCACAAACGCCATCATCACCACCCACAATCTTGTTACTACCTCAATGCCATGTGTCATCAGGAACAAATGCATAGATCTATCCTCAAATTGTATCTCAAACACCCATGAATCGGCAACAGCAGTTGAAGTTGGAGAAAATTCTACCCAGGCTGCTAACATAGGTTTGATCCTTTTATAAAAACTATTATTCTTAGTAGCTGCGATTAGTAATTGCATATATTTATTTTTTATAGATCAAGACGCACCTCTACAACCAAGAGAACCAAGAGCACCTAGGGGAGCATACCTCAACAAAAACATCCCAACATTTGCGTCTGAATGGAAAGTGATACACATATATGGTCTTAAGTAAGTATCATATATGTAATTGTTATTGTCAGTCGGAGACACATGTAAATAGTTATCATATGTGCTGTAAATTGTGTAGCTGCTTGGAACCAGAGGTGCCGAGAATGATTTCTAAAGATTTCAAGGGAAACTTTTATGGGAAAGAAACCGAGTGGCACAAACTTGATAAAACTCTAGTTGAACACTTTGTACAAATGCTTTCAGGTTATCACACTTATTCAAACTTTCTATTGTTAAGTATCTTTAATCACTAAATATGTATATATAGTAAAAATGTTACGTTTTAATTGTAGGATCGTTATATGTATGACGAACCAGTAGATCCAAAATGGGCCAAGCATGTTTGGACAAAGAGGGCACAACGTCTCTGTTCAGGTACTTGGAATGCTATTAGGGCCAAATGTAAGAAAGAGTAGGGCAGTGTGATCCCAACTGATTGGTCAGAGTGTTGTCCTAATAATATAGATCAAGAAGATTGGGCATATATTTTGTAGTCTTGGATGAAACCAGAGTGGCAGAAACGTTCGAAAGTAGGAGCGGAAAATAGGATGAAGGTGCCCGGGGTTGAAGCTGGTACAAGCTCGTATGTGAGACACACAGGAGGTTCTACCAACGTTGGAATACATCGTAAGAAAATGGTATGTACATGTTATTTTTTTATGGTGGATGGGGTATGTATGTTCTACATGTTATGTATTAACATTTGTATGGGTCACTTTTTAAAGTGACCCATAACCTGGTTCTTAATCGGGTCTGGTTATGGGTCACTTTTAGAAATTCAAAACTCAACTCGGGTCAAAACGGGTGGTTTGGGTTGTCGGGTTGTGGTGAGTTGATTGTCTCACTTTACGGTCTCACTCTCTACTAATTAAATTAACATATGTACATCATTACATGTACACTTAGAAACAAAACATTTGCTATTAAATTAACATATGAACATCAGTATATATGAGCAGTAGGCTTAGAAACATTAACATATGTACATGAGCATTAAAGTGCAGTAGGCTTAGAAGCAAAAATTTGCCGTTAAATTAACATATGTACATCAGTACATGTAGACTTAGAAACAAAAAAGTGTAGTAGAACATATGTACATCAGTACATGAGGAATAGGCTTAGTTACTTTTTTGTTTGTTTAACTGATAACTAAATGATCAGGTATGCAACTTATGTGTACATCGACACTAACTGTTATTATTCACTATTTTTTTAGAGGGATGAAACAGGGATAAACCCGATGGAAATTCAGCTTTTTGAAAGGGTGCATAAACGAACCAGGGATAGACCCAACGGAAATTCATCTTTTTAAAGCTAGCGTTGAGCAGATCACGAGGACATTAAACATGCAACAAGTTAACTTGCTATCTAACAAGTAATTATTTGAGTCATCCATTTAACCCATTTTTGGTATTCATTACTAAACATTATGGTAGCCAATTATGTAATCTTTTTGTTAATTCCTAACTCTAGCTACCTTTATTTGATGGGTTATTTTGGAAAGATTATGGACTAGCCAACTATGTATTGACTTGTATCATTACTTTGTGCAATTGATGTAAAACTTGTTTAATTGTGGGATTGTTTACATTTACTAGTTGTGGTGTGCACCAGAAAATGATTGGTCGATATTAGCTTAGCAACGATTTATATTGTTGGTAAAATTCATTTTAGCAACAAGTCGAAAGCAATCTAGTGTCGTTGCTATTTTTGAGAAATTACCAACAACTCTTATTGATGCAATTTTTAATATTACCAACCGAAGANCTGTTATAATGGTAACTATGTTAATATTTTGACTTTTGTTATATTCTTTGGCTATCCGACCGTATGTACATGATGTATGTTTATGTTATGATCATTACATTTGTTAAAAACATAAAGATCTGGGATATACCATGTGCAATACAACTGATATTTTTTTGTAGTCTCCTTGTGTAGGTAGTCTTGAAACACCTAATATACGCGGTTACACTTGAGTAGCACGTTATATTTGTTTCGCCTATATCTAATTACGGTTACATAAATTTTTTGTGCTTTTAAATATGCATTACTTATACCGGTAAAACTACTATCATCACAGTGTTGAAACTTGGTCGTTCCAACAAGAGGCTTTTATTGAAGATTAATGAAAGACAATTTCCACTACATGTCAGACATTCCATGAAGGTTTTGGACAACAAAAGTATCAATACTACTTTGAACGTTGTTAACATGAAGTGCTACACAAAATTTGATCTGGCCATTGTTTTTAATAAAGTACATATATGTTTCTACAGCCTAAATTTAAATTCACAGTTGTTACTTCAAATATTTGGATTGTTTTTAGAAACTTTTATAAGCCGCCCGTGATTTATCACGGGTTTATAAGCTAGTTAATATCTATAAAACAAAAATTGTTAAAATGAAAAATTATAAATAAATGTCATTAATTATGAGCAATTTCAACTATTAATACATGTATGTTTCAAAAGGAAACTGTTAATACACATAAAAAACCGGGTTGACCCGGGACGCTTCAAACCCGGCGGGTTGACCCAATTTAATTTGACCCGTTTTTTCGACCAAATGCGTCGGGTTGACCCGGTTTATATTGACCCGTTTTTCGACTGGAACTGTTCAACCGGTTGAACCACCCGGGTCGAACCGGATTTCAAAAAATTATGTTTAATCCTCAAATCCTCAAACTTTTATTATTTTTCGTTTATAACCCATAAACATTTTTTTATTATTAAAACTATATGCCGCTATAAAATTCCGTTGTTATGCACGGGTAGTGTCTAGTTATAAACTTATAATGTATGTGTGAATATCTTGCAATTTTTTTCTTCTAAAATTAATAACTTTAAATTAAGGGTGTGCATGTCCAACTAGTAGCTAGTAAATAAAATTCTTAAACTTCGATACCCAGTTCTCCAGAACTTTTTCCAGATCTTCATCTTCATATTACTATAAGAAAATTAAGAAGCAATATTTATTACATTGTAACATCTAGCATCTTGCTTGTTTATAGTATTTTTATTTTTTTATTGCCAATCGAAAAGAAGAAAAAATAAATAAATAAATAAATAAAATTAGGAAGCATGCTAAAACTTTGCACTATATTGTTCTATTTAGACACTACTAGAAACAGGGCTTTCACCAAGGGCGAATCCCTAGGAAATCTATTGGTGAAAAGCTTTAGTGACGGTTTTCCGACCAAAAAATTCCCTAGTGTCATTTTATGCGAAGGAAATACGAAGGAAAATTCCTAGGAAAAAATTTCCTAGGGATCTCCAACGTCATTGTATATATCGGAAATCACTAGGAAAACCGTCTCGACGGATTTGTGACAGTTTTATATCTGTCACTATGAATAATGGTGCTCATAATCCGTAGGAAAATTGTCAGAATTTCACACGAAAAGTTTCCTTAGGAAAAATTTGTAGGTGTTGGCCCGATTTCTTGTAGTGAGATAGCTTTCTAATACGTAGTATAATTTTTTTCCTACTTTTGGCGAAAAAAGATATGAATTCATTGGAAACAATATTTGAAGAGGCAAGATGTCTTGCCCAATATAACTTTTATAGTTTTATCTATTGTAATTCTGTAGAAACCAAAAATTAACATAAACTATATATAGAAGTGAATTAGCTTTGACTTTAACTTGAACCAACTTGCTAACTGTTGAATTGTTGATAACCATTCATTTTTATCAACATGTTTGCTTTGACCACAAATAATGGGCGAAACACCTCGAAAATACAAAAGTTGCCCACCTGCAAAATATTGAATCAACACCCTGATGGTGAGCTATTGAATGTGGACAACTCGATGGAATGGAGTCATTGAGAGAGGACAACGAGCTGAGAACGATGAATACGGACTTCTTCTTCTTTGGTGATGAGTAAACGTGAATGAAGAACGTGAAGAGCATGGGAGACGGGCTAAGATAGCAACTAGCCACAAAGGCTCGTGACACCGGATAAGAGATGGATGATCTTGAATAAAAATAGATTGTTATACATCCATGACGAACGAATGTTGGAGGTGCCGAGCAACCCATAAACTCTTATGGATTTGAATGGTGCTCAAGTGCGTTAGACACCATTGAAGCTTGTGAACTGGATATATGGAAGATGCATGGCCGGTGTTGGACAGGGGCAGGCTGGGCCATCGCCCAGGGCCCAATATTTTGCAGTCCATTTATATATATAATAGCTGCAAGAAGCCTTTTCTCGACCCAAGTTTAAAAGTCAGTCACAAAAACCAATATTTAAGACCCTTTTCTAGTCCAACTTCAAAGTTTATCAACACAATAACGTTTAGGGCCATTTTTTCAGTTAAATTCAAATTCAGTTGCATCATTGCATACAACTACTAGTCCTATCATGTCTTTTATATTTATGGAAAAAATAAAACAATTACATTATTATATACTAGACAATCAACGTTAAACAAAATGACGCTATTGTGATATGAGTGACTATTTTGGATATAATCAAGGGGCCTTTTTTTTTTATTGCCCAGGGCCTCCGAAATCCACAGGTCGGCCCTGGGAAGATGTTATGTTGGCAAGCGATGGTAGTGGGTGGCATGCAGTCGTGAAAAAAGTGAACGAAAGCACAGCAATAACTTCAGAAAGTAAAACGTCATGAACAAAACGATGTCAAACAATATAATCAACAAATTTTCATCACAAAAAACAAAAACATTCGTGAAATACATCTGATCTACGAGTTCAATTGCATAAAGATTAAAAAAATAATAATAAAATAAAAATAAAAAATAAATAAATAAATAAATAAAAATTACTGTGATAATGATCATCAGTCTCGTAGCTAAAAAAACAACGGGAACATACGAAATAAAGAGTTCAAATCAGAATACTCAAGCAGCTACCATTACGATATAACAAGGTTAAGTAAAGTTTTTGGCAATTAAGCGCCACAAACTACAATACCGACGTAGAATTGTTCTTTCTCTCCTTCTTGATCTGTCATTCATAGAAGATGGTTGGTACAGTGGTTTCTTTAGAAAGGAATTCCTCTGTCCAACAATGCAAGGCTATCGACATACGTTTCAATGCAACAGTGTTTAGGAACATACACCATTTTTGCAAGTCTGCGGACATGTCCTGATAGATTATAATTTTCAATATTCCCACGGTTAGTCATGAACAGAAAATCACCATTCGTCAGTTGGCAAACACTTCTTATGGATTCCTTACGGTCATGATTATCCAATATAGAAACCTCATACCAATTGTAATCTTTCATCACCCAAATCGATATACTATTATCAATATAATTAGTAGTAACAAGACCTAGAGAACCTTTAATAATTGCTGGTATTCTGGGGCCACGGTATTCTGGCAATGCAATCGTGCCAAAATTCTCTGTACTCAGATTGAATGTCAATATCCAACAATGAGATTGCCTTCTTTCAACAAGCCAGTGCAATGTTCCATTGACAAAATACCCATGTGACGATGCATAAGAATAGAGACTAACAGGGGAATCTATCTTGCACCAAGAACCCGTCTTCAAGGTGTAAACAAATGAATCGCGTCCCCCTTCTACAATCTGTGGTATAATCACAATCTTGTAATCACCCGTGATTGGGTCAAAACCAATACCACATTCGTATTGGTAAGGCTCGTTCAAAGATGGGTGATCAGGTAAGGCGAGTTTGCGTCTAATTGAGGGGTTCCACAGACTAATGCCCATTCTATAATTTCTATATTGACCAACCAGACACATATATAATTCCATTACATGAACTGCCAATACACAAATCACCTAATTCAAATGTTCTTAGGCCCTTGTATCCACATGTAGACGTCGGCAATTGGTCTTCTGAATGGAATGTAAGTCTTTTTCGAGTATCAAAATTTTTATAAACAGTTTCGTGCCCAATGATAACTCTCTGATCAGTACGCGGTGATCGAAGTGATCGAAGAGTATGTCTGTGGATAAAATCAGGGCTACAAATACGAGAATACCATGACTTGGAGAGGGACTTAAATCGCACGACGGATTTGACAGGCAGTCTTTCAAGAATGTTAACAATTAAATCTTCACATACGTAATCCGACATTATGTAACTCTACAAATTTGTTCAAAAAGATAATCAGATTAATCGTCTAAATTCTACAATCATTCTATATGTCAACTAAAAGTTTTAAATCCAGTAATATTGATCATCTAATATATTTACTTCAATTCTACAATCATTCTATATGGCAAAACTAATCTCCAGCAGGTGCATATGTGGTCGTTAAAGAATTAACGACCACAATGTGGACTTTTAGAGACTACTTTTTTTCTACTTGCATGCAATATATTCTTTTTAGAACCATTAAAAATGGCTCTTTTTTTGGCACAACTGATGTCATCTGTTTCTCTTCAAATACCATCAAGACCTAAATACGAATCTCACAGTCTTGCAGGGATACCATCTTTCAGACGTACAACATGAAATTATCAATATGGAAACAAGCCAATAAATTTGTGTGACTTAATATATAGTTTCAAAACTATTTATGTGTGTTGATAAATGTTTCAAAAGGCTAACGTGATTTATAACAAGAGCAAATAACATGGTTTAACTTAACGCAAAAAACTAATAAGAAAGTGTAACTAAGAATGGATTTAACACGGCCAATCTAAAGAGGTGATCACAGAATCTGGTCCTCAAGGCGATAGGATGTGACAAACGCTTTGTACCGTAAATTAATGGGATAATCCATGTTAAAGGATACTCAACCACTGCGAGGACCAGAATAAAGCTCAATTTATGACGATTTATAACTGGAATTTACAAATATCACTAATTCGCCCCAGTTTTTATTAAATCATCAAAACAAAAACACAAAAGTTAACATCCTAGCTAATTTTTTTGATAACAGGTTTTGCTAAGATAAAGACATTAGGGCAAGGTACGAAAAGTATATACAATTATCGATCTAAGGATGGTTGATACGATAAAAAATATATGTAAATAAAAGAATGTATTCATCACGGCCAATCCCAAGAGGTAATAGCAAAATCTGCTCCTCAAGGCGATAGGATGTGACAAACGCTTCATCTGATCAATGCGATCGTCCTTTTTAGAGGATTCTCAACTGCCATGATACAAGAATAAGCTCAATTTACGACAATTTATCAGTGGATTTTACAAATATTAACTTATTTGCTCCAACTCGTAAAAATCGTCAAAAAAAATCTAAAAATCACAAACTACGCACCCTATATTATAGTAGAATATTGCCAAATATGTCATTAATTAACTAAAAGAAGTAAACACCTGCATAAATCTTTATTTATATATACTCTTTAATCCTCATGAAAGAAAGATATAATGAGTATAAAAACAGCCATGTGATGAACGGAATGTAATCAGTTGAATGTTGAAAAGTTGCTACTCTATAAGAATGTGATAAAAAAAATATATACAAATAATAATGTTTTTCTCACGGCCAATCCCAAGAGGTAATCGCAGAACCTGCTCCTCAAGGCTATAGGATGTGACAAACGATTGTTCCGATGAACAACAGGATCATCCTTGTTAAAGGATTCTCAACTGCCGTGATACAAGAACAAGCTTAATTTACGACAACTTGCCAATGGATTTTACGAATATTAATATATTCGCTCCAATATTTACTAAGTTGTCAAAACAGAAAAAGACCTAAAACTTGCATAAATTAAGATATTTAATAACCCTAACTACAATCATTGACGGTAACCAAATTTTAAACATGTATCTACTTATAAAACAACCCTATTGATGATCAAAATCTTAATTAAATTAGATAAAGATAATCACAAAATATGTATTAGGAATGTTTTTCTCACGGCCGATCCCAAGAGGTAATCGCAGAACCTGCTCCTCAAGGCGATAGGATGTGACAAACGCTTGTTCCGATAAACAACAGGATCCTCCTGGTTAAAGGATTTTCAACTGCTGTGATACAAGAATAAGCTTGATTTACGACGATAAATCACTGGAAATTTTCGAATATTAACTTATTCGTTCCAATATTCACTAAATCGTCGACGCAAACAAAAAATAACAAACAAGCAAAACGTATAAACTAACTTACAAATGACAATATTTAGACGCAGTGTGCATGAAACCCTAGGCATGCAACTTGAGATATTGTTATGAAGGTTTGCGGGGGGTTGTATATATAGGGGTTTTAATGCGATCCTGACCGTTCGATTTGCATGAATCTATATTTATGATGATGCTTATCGGCTTGGTTTATTAGGAAGTTATTAGTCTCTTTGGGCTGATGAAGATTAGTTTAGGCCCATTTTGATGACAACATTATATTCTTCGCCCCCTTTCATAAATTAGTGATAATATAATTGAAAATTGGAATAACCACTATATATTACTAGACGAGTACCCGTGCATAAGAACGCAAATTCCTAGCGGCAAACAATTATAGATATGTGATATTGTGATAAGTGTTTCGTGTAATGTTCAAACATAGAACGTGAAAAATATCAAAGTGTAATTGCAAAAGGTTATAACATGCAAAAGGTTGTGATGTACTTACGTGGTTCTAAACTACTACTATATAGATTCTTAGTGTTACTATGTAAACCAATCATTGCATATTTAGTATCTATAAAATTAAAATTAACCCGTGCAACTTTTCTTTAAATCCAAATCCATTGTCACATAAGTGAAGTTATTTTGCAAATTTACTCAATATCTAGTGATTCCATCCAAACTTAAGTGTTATTTTGGAGCATCATTTTATGCCAAGTCCAAACCACGAAACCACATGATAAAGAGTACATTCTTAATCATGTTGACTCCCAATTCTATCTATTATTCTTTCTACTTGCTTATTTCCCGGTTCATCAAAAGTCATTCTTTAAACCAAGAGTGTTTTTTCTTTTCTTCTTTTCATGACATCTCTGCTTAAAATACCAAGCTTGTCCTCTTTTTATTCCTAATACCTCAATTTACAATGCAAAGTTATATCTTTTTAGTTTTTACTATCTCAATGTGTCAGTCAACAATACTTTTANCCACAAGATATAACATAAAAATAAAACATAATTTGCATATATAAAGAGCCTTGTACACAATTATTGGCCTCAAAATAACAAAAACATCACCAGCCTTAAAACAATGTCAATGGCCTCATATTATCACCCATGCTTTCAAACTCACAATTCTAGTCCGTAACATAATAGACCAAAACCCATTGGAGCGAACAAAATTGACAAACACCGAAACCAAACAATAGCCTCTCAAATGGCTGCCTGCAAATCGGGCAACAGTTTGTTTGGAACCTTAATACTTTATCACATCTGCTGAACATACACCGAAACCAAACAACTAACATTTATATATTTGATCATGAAAGCGTCATGCATCGTATATGCATATTTGTTTGTGTCTGTGCACATTAAAAAAATAAAAATAAAAATAAAAGTTACCTTGTGATGGCACGGAATGACTGTAGTGCCCCCAGGTTCTGATAAACAGGTGACACATTCATTACCAGAGATCATTCCTATCAAAAACATCACCATCGACCCAATTACCAATCCCAAAAATTTCTTGCAGTTCATACCTCTTCCCATTCACCCACAGGATCTGTTTTTGTAATAATAATTGTGTCATTTTTATATTTTTTGATATTATATATAGATACAACACTTTATATGCTGTTAAAAAAGACACTTTATATGCATAAATTCACCATTTTTATGATGTAAAACACTGTGGCTTCACAAATTGCCACTAACCTCGATTACGGATTTGGTGCTCCATTATATAAGTCCACCACAACAAAATTCTACCAATTGGTATCAATTTACATCCCAATTTTGCAATCCGTCTTTTTTCGGCCGAATATTTTTCTTCCTGTATTTTCTCATTGGTGGCCATCCAGGCACTTGTGATCTGCCATTAAAAAGTTTTGTTGCTGAAAGTTGTAAGAAAACTACTAATTTAGTTTTTCCTGCTTCTAACGAATACGGTATACTACCTCCTTTTTTTGGAAATAGAGGCAAACCTGGTTATGACCAGCAATCTGTTAATGGTGTTGTTAGGCCAGGCCATACCGGAATACATCGGCATTGGTTGTGCAAGTAGTTCGGCTTCCTGTTGTTGTTATTGGTTAGTACCATTGTTGTAGGTACCTGAACTCGGGGGTGGTCAATGAAGTGGACTACTACCAGTCTTGTAATGAAGCATTTGCTGATCACTAAATTTGGAAGTTGAAGGCCTGAAAACCATGCAAAAATTTTATTAGAAACATTGCTATCAAATATTGTTAAAATAGTTACAAAAGAAAATGTAATTACCGAGAAAATGTTAATATGACCAGGATCTAAAGGATGAGCATATAGGATATCGAGTGGCCGATGGCCAGTGTATATAGCTTGGAACACAAAATCTGTAAACGGCAACATAGGTAACCGCTCATTACCATAACCGGTTAAGGGAACCCTCTACCCTACATAAACAGGTCAAACCACAATCCAGCAGGATACCCAACATGAGGCTTTGGCTTCTTTCTATTCGGAAAATTAGGCTCAATGTCAAAGGACCCTGGATTGATTATGTCAACCTATTTTCCACCTTCAATACCCATCAACACTAAATGGACCACAACAATGTGGTTGAGTCTACAAAGTATTCTTTTCAGCGTGCGTCAAACATCAACTCTAATTATACAAAAAATAAGGGGTAAAGCTAAAGATACACAACATATTTTTTCAAATAAACACAAGTACGCAACATACTTTGTAAACTGTCAAACATACGCAACATATTTTCAAATAATCTTCGATCTACCTAATATGACTGGCTGGTAGCAGATTAGCCAAGATTAAAAGTTACACCTTTGGTCCCCAAACAGTCTCATATCTCGCGTATTTGATCCTATTTGGGTAACGGTCGTTAATTACGCATTTGGTCCTATTTTAGTAACGCTCGTTACTTTTCTTTCGTCCATATTTTTTTAAAATTTTTTTTAATCCAGATTAAAAAAAATAAAAAAAAATAAATTAAAAAAAAGTTGAAAAATTTTAAAAATTTTAAAACGGTTAAAATTTTTAAAAAATTAAATTTTTTTTAAAAACAGTCAAAAATTTAAAAAATATATATAATTTAAAAAAAAATTAATAAAATTTATTTTTTTTTAATTTTTTTTCCCAAATATTATTTTTTTTAATTTTGATTTTATAAAAAATTTTATTTTTTTAATTTTTTTCACAAATATTAATTTTTTTAAAAAATTTTGATTTTTAAAAAAATTAATTTAAAAAAAAAAAAAAATTTAAAAATTTTTCCTTTTTTTAATACATTTTAATTTTTTTTAAATATATATATTTTTTTTAATTTTAACTTTTTTTAAAAATTTAAATTTTTTTAACTTTTTATTTCTAAATTTTAATTAAAAAAAATATTTTATTTAGATTTCAAAAAAAAATGTTAAAAAGTTTTTTTTAACCTTTCTAACGACCGTTACTAAAATAGGATCATATACGCCAGATATGAGACAGTTTGGGGACGAAAGGTGTAACTTTTAATCTTGGGTAACCTGGTAACCTGCTACCAGCCGGTCATATTAGGTAGATCGAAGATTATTTGAAAATATGTTGCGTATGTTTGACAGTTTACAAAGTATGTTACGTACTTGTATTTATTTGAAAAAATATGTTGCGTATCTTTAGCTTTACCCCAAAAAATAATCAATCTCTATATATATTCATGGTATGTGTATTTTCACATACCTTTTATTGACCAAAACCCGACCAAATAGACCAAAAACTAACCTATAAATGTCAAATACTTGTGTTTTTGTGTTTTTAATGTGCAGGCATGGATTTATAAGAAAAGGACGAAAAATCACAAAAAAATGACAAAACGAGCACGAGAATTGGAGAAGTGTCAAAAAGCCGGAGCCGGGAAGCTAAGTGGTCAAAAAGTCAAAAGTCAACCTTGGAGATTCAAAGATTTACAAAATCTACCCTTGGAGCATAGTTTGAAGAAATTACATACTTGGTCCCTCAAGTTTCAAAGTTGTCACTTTTGGTCCTTATGAAGATAATTTTGGAAAATTTGACAACCATGACCTTTCAACAATCAAAGAATTTCACTAATGGTCCTTGGATATTATCATTGGAGAGTTGGCAGCTTAGGTCCCTATAAAATCAGAATGTTACAACAATGGTCCCTTGGTTTAAACTACTACACAACCGGATCCATTTAATCCCTTAACCCAAACCTATTATAACCCAACAACCCACTACATATATATAACCTTTACCCATTATAATCCTAAACCCAATAACCCAATATCCTATCACTAATAAACCAAAGCCCAACCACACCACTCAGGCCCACACCCCTTTGTTAAACCCAGTAACCCATTCATCCCAAACCCAACCAGTTAAAATAAGAAAAAGGGCGCCTTTTTACTGTTAACCCTCCTTCCCCACCACTTTCACCCTGCACCCAGGACATTTACCCATCACATCAAGACAAGCCGAGCTCCAGGACAAGGAATGACACGTGGCCACATTTCCCAGCTGTGTTTGTACTATATTTTGATCAACGGCCAACAATGAAGAACGTGAGCACTAAGGGTAATCCAAGGGCTGAAGATAAAGGACCTAGAGGCTTCTCAAACCCTAGCATCCTCCTCAGAGACCATATATAATCTCTCATTGTCACAGAATGCAGTGTGTAGTCTAGGGTTTATTTTAAGCAGTTTCTCGTATTCTCTCTGTTTTTCAAGTTATGTAATTTACTCTTTAATATTAATCCAAGTTCTGTTTTCAAGCTTTCATATCGTTTACATTTCAGTTTTAATGATTAGTTAAGTTTCCTTGTAATGTTTTTCATCACTTAGCATAATATCACATTAGTTTATATAAGCTTGTTATAGCTTCTATTTACTGTTTTCTACTTAACCTTTAAGCTTATTTTAGTTTTTATAAGTAATATTTAAGTTTTCTCACAAACCAAAAAAAAAAAAAAAAAAAAAAAAAAAAAAAAAAAAAAAAAAAAAAAAAACTAAAAATCCAAAAATATTTTGTTTTGTTTGAACAAAGCTTGCAACCAAGCTTGATTTCAGTAGGTAAATGCTTACACTAGCTTACTAGCTTTTGTGAGTGTGTAGTAGTTTAAGGTTAAACAATCAAAAGCTTCAAATAGCACTTGGTCAACGAAAGTCAAAGGAACAGATTCATGGTTATTTTGATAGATCAAAGAATTCACTTGACAAATTTATAAGAAAATATTAAAAACACATTATAATTTACATACGTAATCCAGGTGGGTCAAAGCAAAAATCTCCTGTAAGGCTAAGAGTAATCAAGAAAATGACAATTAATTAAGCAATGTTAGTTTTTTCTTAAACAGCAAACAATAACCTAAACCTCGTGCTTTTTCGGCCACGTCAGTATCATCTAACTTGTTTGTGGGCTGTGTTGGGGATGGGGTCGTAGCGGATCCTTTTTTTTGGTTTCTGCTATAAAGCCACCGACTACAACCTGGTAAAAAAAAAAGCAACGGCTAAAACAATTTACCCCCGGCCGGTGTGCACCAAAATTTAGAAAGCGGTTACATATAGACGGACCTGTATAAAAGCTGCAACGACTAACGAGCCAACAACTTCACCACTAAAAACCCCTATTATATCTACCCTCTTCAACCGATCCATGAATAACTCCAAGTTTCCAAGTGCCATAAGCCCGTAATTACTCCACCTACAAAAGATGAAATTAGTTCATACAAAATGAATCACACAAACATCATCATTAGGACTTATCTTGCGGTTGGAGAAACAAAAAATATAATTATATATTAGCAACTTTTCTAATAACTTTAACCTTAGTAATGACATATGTTCAAAATTTAGAAAGTGAAAATACCTTTGTTGAGCTTTATCAACATCTCGTTTCTCTTCAAAGCCAGTGGCCATGTTCCGTCCAAATTCTACCTAATTATTAGGAAAAATAAAGGTAACAACTTAGTTTAATATAAACACATAGAAAATCGGATTTTTAAGAGACCATAGTGTTTTTAAAAAGTATTTAATAAAGTACGTGATTCTAAAAGTATTTAAGTATTTACTTATTTTCTTTTTAAATCTTGTACAGAACCTTTAAATCTCGTGACATGAGTTTTTTAGCAACAAACCAACCCATCCTATGATCATCTTCACGATCTTTAATTTGTTATCAACTTTCATTAAATCCGGAAGAAAAGATAATAGATAAATAAAAGTTAGCCAATATCGTCTTCATCTCTTACTTATAAACAGTGTTCTAAAAGGCGCGTCAAAGCGCCGCCAAGGCGTCGCCAAGGCGCGAGGCGTGGCCTCGACGCCACGAAATACCAAGGCGTGAGGTCTAGGCGTCGTGTGAAAAGGCGTGGAATAATGCACGAAAAGGCGTGCAAAGGCGCGCCCTTTTGGTAAGGCGTGGCGCCATTTTTAGAAGCATTTAGGGGATTTATGGATTTGGGCTTGAATTTCATGTATTTGGTTATTTCTTTCTTGGGCCTCGTAATTTCAAAACTTAATACCTACTTGAGCCTCGTATTTGGGCCTGGCTATTTGGGATTTGGGCTTTAGTATTTGAAATTGCTCTTATAAAATGATATAAAATTATAAATACATAAATTTATAAATATTTTGTTGCCGCCTTAAGCACGCCTTAAGAAACGCCAAGGTTTCGCAAAGACGCGTAAGGCTTGAGGCGTGGCTGTGCCGCCACGCCACGCCTCACGCCTTTTAGAACATTGCTTATAAACCATTGCCGAATGCCGACTCTGGTGACAGGTGATGACGTACGGCATAATTCCGGCATCATCACTAGGAGAAGCCGAGCAAAAGAAAATGTAATATTTTCGATTAACAATGTCATTCCATGTCAGGGCATTTAATTTCTGATGTAGTTACGAGCATAGGAACTTCCGTATGAACATTGCGATAACAATCGACTTCGTATTGGTCCTTAGGTAGTTCTGGTATTGGGTTTCGTTAATCATGATGGGTGTGATGATACCGGTCGATATGTTAGAATCGTGTGACATGGGACTGATGGGAGTAATATCACTCCGGGTGATGACGTCATAATCATATCATACATCCTGATTGTCGCTAATAAAAGGGCCAACAATGACAAAGATGAACGAAATGAGGATACGAAGTTAAGGACGATGACCGCCAAAAGACTCCAACTTTCACAGAATTTTATGCTTTTATTGAAAGAAAACAAATAATACAACATTATGTTAATTAGTTTTAAAAATGAATACTTTGTTAATTACTTTTTAAAAGTACTACAGTCAATAAAAAAAACTCTAAAAAATCGTAACAAAGTCATATATAGGTTACATTGTGCTCATTTTCTTCTTCAAAGCTAGTAACATGTTCCATACCATTGTTCAAAATTGAACTATAAAGTCTAATAAATAGCGATCTCAGCATAAGCATAACCATTTACCCTATGACCAAAAACTGTAACGAATTTTTACCTGGCAAGCATTGTTGCAAAGATTCTAACCGAGAGTTCCACCTATGAACCAAAACATAAACAATAAGATTCACTAATACCATGACTGTGATCCAAACACCACGACTTAATTGAAAAGGCTACATACTAATGAGAAATTGGCTACAATTTAATAATGGCTACATACCAATGAGAAAATGCTAAGCCTTCAAGATTCAAACTTTGCATAAACCCGTTAAGCCGGGCCGCTTATCAACCCCGTTTCGCAATGTCTACAACACAATACGCAATGCAAGTCGACAAATAAAAACTAAAGTAAGCAAATCTCATAATTATAAAACAGACTAACCATTTTCTTACATCCCAAGCCATCCGCATAACCCAAAATTAAAATACAAAACTCTAATTCAACCAAAAGAGATGTTGGTTATGGTGGCGGCAGTTTCAGTGACATCAAAGAAGGGCTATGTGTGTGTTTTTTTTAGAGAGAGATATGGGGCTGGTGTGTTATTTGGATAGAGGATAAACGAAAGAAAGGTAGGGTTTTTGTGTTTTAGATATGGAATACAGCCGTGTAAAAGCATCTCAAATCCTATCAAAAGAAGAATACAGCGGTCTGATTGAAGAGTTGAATTCATGAGTTGCCAAAAATGTATTATTTGATTGAAGAGTTGCCGAATTCAAGATTTGCAGTCGACCCTTTCCATAGTTACTTTCAATCTTTGACCAGGCATTTGAGAAGGCATTCCATTTTTGATAAGGGCAAAATGGGGATTGACCGAAATTTCAGTTTTTCACTTTTTCACTTTACTATTTTTACATTATATAAGTAGTTAAGATTAAGATTGTAATAGCCTGTCCTCACGTGTTACGACAATTAATTTTTTCAGTGAGAAAATGTTATTTATGTTATATGTCTATTGTGAGAATAACTTTATTGATAACATATTTCATGGTGATGAATAGATCGATGAGGGATACTTAGAGTGTGTTTGTTTTTACAAAAAAAAGGTCTGATTGCCTCTGACATCTTACCAGTCAGACGCGGTCAGAGGTTTTTGTTGTTTGTTTTTTCACGACGAGTCAGACACGGTCAGACTTATTAGGTCTAACTCAGTAAGAGGCGTTGAACATATCTTACCGGCTCTTACTCCTATAAAATCTTCAGCCGTTTCTCAAGTTTGAGACCAAATTTTGTTTGTGTTTCAAAAGATAAAACAAAGAAAAAATATATATAGCATGAACAACAAAACAAATATCTCACGTTCTTTTGAAAGTATTGTTCACAAAATCTTTAAAGTTTTGTATTAGCCCATCATAGATATTTGCTTCAGGAGAAATAAAAGTACTCTTATCACATTAACCATGGCAACAAAACCATTACAAGAACCGATTCTTAAAACACGATTCTTGGTTTTGTGTCGTTGGTCTGTGGTTATAGTTTACAAAGTTGAACAAGAACAAAAACAAGAATCATCAAGATTAAACCCTACCCGAGACCTTTTAAAAAGATCTTAGCCGAGCCATCAACGATAAAAAGGGTATGTGGTTTATAATAAATCGTGAGTTACAAATGCTAGGGGTGGATATTGTTTGTTTAAACTTCGGATTTGAGAAGCATACAAGAAAACAAACGCCACTATACATAAGGGTGTTCTTGTGGTTTATGTTTCTTGTGATAAATAGAAGAGAACAAAGATATTGGTGGCTGTGAAAAAAAGAAAAGAGAAAATTCCCAGTTTAGGCCAAAAACTTTTCGACATTTCAAGTTTTGGTCGAGAATTGACCCCATTCCCATTTTGGTCATGCTCGACTGCTCAACCAGCCTATATGCGTGACACGTGTCCCACTATCAGTTTAAATATTACTATTTTTGGGTGCAGCGAATCTCTGACAAAATCTTTGTTACTGTTAGTAGTGGATGTACTTTAATATATTTTATTGCTCGACTCACTTGCTCGACTGACGGCTGCTCGACTGACGGTGTACTTTATCTATTTTAAAAATAAAAAAGGTGACAGAGAATCTTTTGGAAAGATCTTCTTTGTACTTGTCATATCTCACTAAAGATTTTATTTTTGTACTGTTAATTATTTTTTTATTCGATCCTTTATTTTTTCCTTTCATTTGCGTTTCAAAAAAAAAACACACACACTTAGGTTTTCACCTTCGATCTAGCAACACTTGTTACATGTTGAAGCGATTGATCGATTCCGCCCTTTTTCATCAAAAAATGGTGAGAGTGTTTAGATGCGAATTATAAGATTTGATAAGATTCTTATTATAGTTTCTTGAAAGCATTTGAATCGAGATATGGTTAAGGGTTTTAGGCTTATAAGTTTTTTTTTTGATCAAATTAGTGGTTGTGTCGTTCCTCGTAACGCTTATTTGAAGTTCTTGTTAGCGGTTTTTAGTAATATTTAAAAGAATTAATC
>LBNU01034699.1:43988-62492 GCA_014162995.1 Artemisia annua
GCACACTTGTTATATTTGTTTATATAGTGTTAGTTCTATAACGAATTTCAAGCGCCTATGAATTAGTTCCAAGAAAGCGGCCGTTCACGTCAGGAATCAAGGTTGTTGTTTCCTCGGGCTGGACGGAGATTGGCCCTCGAGTGCAAAGGCAGAATCTACATGCGACTTTTTGCCACAGCAAGGGAAACCTTTTTTTTTCTTTTTTTTTTTCCAACTTTTTTCAACTAACAAATTTTAATTTAATTACATTTTTTTTTCCTTTCTTTCATTCTTTATAAAAGACTTTACAAATAATAACTAAAAAGAAAAAAAAATACAAAAATAAATAAAAAATAATAATAAAAATTAACATAAGTCACATACTTATCACAGCCCAAAACACACATTTACCAATAAAAAAATAATAATAGTTTGACTTTATCTTCAACATACATTTACTGAAAACACACATACATTAAACACACTCAACCTCCTATAAAACGAATTAAAATAAAAGATAAATAAATATAAAAATAGAGAGAGAGAGAGAGAGAGAGAGAGAGAGAGAGAGAGAGAGAGAGAGAGAGAGAGAGAGAGACTATCGGTCGTGTACTTGATAACTTCCCTCCTCCGACCGAAGGACGACGGGATGGCCACAGCAAGGACGTCTGAATCATGAATTGGTCGACCCATGCTCGACCGACCATACTGTGGGCAGCCTTAGATTATCGATAACAAGGAGGTCATGATTGCGGTCACCCTTTACCATGCGAGTCTTTCCTTATTACATGACTCTGAACCGGCGTGTCTTCAAGAGGAAAAAGGAAAGACTCGGTCGAATGCACGACCGAGTCGTGTGGGGTTGTTATGTATATGGGTGTTTATTAAATGGGTTTGTGGGGTATAGTTGGTTGTCGTATGTTTCACACACTTAGGCAAATACTATCTCACACGTCTCAAATGGTCTTTGTTTAAGTGTTACCCGAGCTTCTTGATCTCAATGATTCCCATCCCTTTACCGTTCAACAGGGGAAACGATACAACAAAACCATACCCAACCCATCTCTCATTTCCCATTTACATATCATAAGTAAACATGACGCCATTCGTTGAGACATAATACGAAATAGCCACAAATTTTCGCCTATTTTCCCTCATTTTCTCACTCAAAAACCTCAAAATTTTTTCCCTCTAACACAAGCTTCTTAACCAAATATGTGTGGTGAACCATCCTTTTAAATTTTGGACATAACTAACGACCACCTCGGTCCCTACGTAAACGAACCGGACGTTCAGTGAACATTTCATGAACCGTTCGGCAAAGTTCGTTTATTTATTAAATGAACGAACATGAACATTATTTTACGTTCATTTAGTTAAATGAACGAACATAATGTTCGTGAACGTCCGATTATGCGTTTGTTAACGTTTTTTATGTTTATTTATTTATTTATGTTCGTATATCATATTTTTTTTTAATTGTATGATTTTAAATTTGGCTTGTTTAAACAAAACAGCACTTATAAAACAATAATTGTGCAAAATTTGATAAAGCTTATATTTGTTTGTCTATGTTCATTTATGTTCGATCGTTTATATCCGTTGAACGTTCGTTTAGTGTCTTAATGGACGAACATAAACGAACATGAATAGTTCATTTTTTAAATAAACGAACATGAACAAGAAAATTCGTCCGTTTAAGCGTTCGTGTCCGGTTAAAATAAAACGAACGAACATGAACAATGCTCCATTCGGTTCGTCCGGTTCGTTACAGCCCTATCGGTCCCATCCAAGTGGACGACCTCACTCACACAGAGGAAGGTCGACAAACACTCGAAAAGAAGTAACACCAGTAAGCTAGAAGCCTCATGAGAAAACCATCAGGGGAGGTGCATGCAGCAAACGACTACGTCAGCTTGCATACGCTACTCTTCCAAGAAGGACCCATACGACCCCATGACGAACATCAAGTTCTTAGGTCAACTTCTCAAGTCAGACAAGTTCAAGAAATCAGAGGTCATGGTAGCTCAGAGGGTGCCAGGGTACAGTCTCGGGTAGACGATTTCACAACACTAGTGTCAAACAATGGGCATGGTGCCAGGGTACATCAAGGAGAAGGGTTGCACTAAATCTAGGTCAAGCCAGCCGTTTCAGCTAACAACTCACCGAAGAAAGAAGGTTGGCTAGTTCTTAGGTAAACGCATTCCAACCCATTTACTCTTTTCCGGACACAACATAGCTACCACTTAGTGTAGACCACAACCTAGCACCAATTCCCAGGTTAATATAACTATTAGTCCAACCCAACGTGACACCCTGGTATCAATACTCAGTGCATCCCTTCAGAGCAACACCCGTCCTACACCATCCCCTACTCAAACACCCGTCGAAAGAGAAAACTCACCAAAGCACTCACTTGGTGGGGGGGGGGGGGCATCACTCTGGCTCATTAACACCCGACCATTTCAATTAAATTCAAATGATGAGTAGTTATTTTGAAAATATAAATAATTTATATGTGTCCATATATTAAAATAGTCCTAAAGGCTATGTTAAATGACAAAAAAGCGGATAAGTAAAACAAGATAATGCAAAACTGCTTCTAGTTATTTACTTAGAGATAATCGAAAGATCGAAAAATTACCCAAGCACCCCTTAACTTTTTAATTTTATAAACACAACAAAAAATAAAAACGATTTAACCAGATTTAATGGTTAGTTATCAAATCTATGATTGTCACATGAGCTTCATATTCGTTTTCACTCTTTCATAAACCAACTACCGAATACCCATAATAATCATCATTTAAACACAAACATACCTTACAAAACATTCATAGAAACAAAAACCGTAAATTTTAATTTTAGTTTCGTGGTCTCGATGACAAAAACACCTCCATTTATTGGGCTTCACACGTGCAAAAAAGGGAGGCGTAACCAGGGACAGTACCAGAAAAACTTTCAAGGGGGGGCAAAAGTTAAAAGTGGTTCCAATCGGGTCATGTCTGTAACTCGACCTTTATTGCTATAATGAAATCGATTGTACTTTTAATGAAAGTGAATTTTTTGGTATTTGTTTGTGTTGGGTCACTGAAAGTACCCAAGTGTTCCTTAACTAGGATTTGAACATAAAATAACCTAAGTGTTGGATTCCCTTAAACATAATCAAGTCACTGAGTGAACAGTCATTCAGTGAGTCATCTTCAGGATGTTTAGAACAAGCCTAACGAAGAAAGGTTTTCCATTCAGTGAGGCGGACTCTCAGTGAATGGCATCTAAGCCAAAGAAGAAGATGATGGATTCAGTGAGTGATGACAATAGCTCACTGAATCCCCAAGTCTCCTCACCAACTATGAAGACTGAAGAAAGCTACCTGAAGACTGAAGAATAGGCGGGATTGGGAGGGAAAGTTTGAACTGTTCCAATAAAGTGCTTTATCACTTTATAAGTCAAACTTTCCTTATTTGGCTACAATCCAACCTAATCCTAAAAAGGTTAATCTGTCTTCTAACCCAATATGGGTTGCCTTCAACAGTGAACAAGATCTTCTAAAGATTTATCTTTAGAAGTCTTTAATCCATTGGACAATAGTATGTATTATACTTGTGTATAAATAGGATCATAAAGAGGAGAAAATGTTAAGTTTGTGCAATTAATGCTTAGACATCCACAAACCCTTTTCTCCTCCAAAGAACATACTTGTACTCGAGATAGCTCGATTGTACCTTAGTTGTCACTTAAGCTTAGCTTAAGTTTAGTGAGGAGAAACACACCATACTTGTCATTTCAATCCCAAGTGTTTATTCCGCAAAACACTTGGGTATAATTCTTTGATTCATTTCTAATAAGAATTAAACGTTGAAAATTACCTTGTGTTTTGATTTACGTTTTTTTTCTTGTATCTTGTTTTATCAAAGAACTTCATTACATCATTATGCCATAATGCACGGTTAGATTAACTTCATAGTTAACTTAACTGGGTAAAAGGGATCAACAGTTTGCATGCGAGAACCAAAACTAAGAATTGATGATGATATGCACAATATTTAGCACATACTTACTTTTTATGATAGATATTAACACAAGTAGTTGAAGCAAATTCAAAAGTTAGATAACAAAAATTCACAAAGTAGCACAAGAATCGAACATTATACCTCCACGAAAGTGCAAATATCTTTAACCACTTGACTATGATGCAATTATTGGATAAATTTTCATAGTTATACTATTTACCCATTTACGGGGGCAAAATGAAATTCCGTGATCAATCGACATTACTCGAGTAAATTTTGTGGGGCAGGTGCACACACTGCCCCCATTTTAGTACCGCCCCTGGGCGTAACGGGGAAGAAGCGTGATGGAGGGGGATTGACACAAAAAGTCCATCTCAAGTTACCCTTGTCACCACATATTCTTAAAAGTAAAAAAAGAAAAAAAACATAGCACGGTAATAAAAAACCAGCACTATAAAACCATCATATAGCTCCACACCATAACCCCAGAACCTTCTACGCATTTCCAAACAAGCTAGGGTTTAGTATAATATCTGCTGCTGCTGCATTGACACAACAACAGGTACAATTCTTAACTTCATTTCTTCCCATTCATCTTTCATTTACAGCCAATAAAATCAGTTACAGTTGTTTGTTTGATGTTTAACCACCACGTCACGATGACGTCATCATCATCGCCATCTGTTTTTAACAACGTTATGACTACTTATTACTGTATCCTCATTTTTAAAGAAAGGTTGACGGTTTATAGACCTGAAACCTTTTTTTAAAAATAATTTTGTTATTTTATTTATTTAGCCCCTTGTAGATTTTATATTTTCATTTAAGTCACTAAATCTGAAAATATATGAATTAGTCACCTAACTTTATAATATTTGGAAATATCCGTTGTAAACCGGTTATGTTTGGCGACAAGCTTATATGTGCGCTTATGAGCTTATTTGATTTCGGCTTATATTACATTATCTTTATTTTTTCGCCTTATTTTGAGACTTATATAAGTTTATCATATCATAATAAACTTATATAACCCCACAAGTCTCAAAATAAGCCGTTGAGGCTTATGAAATATAAGCTGAAAGACAAATAAGCTTAAACAAACACCCACTAAGAAGAGTTTGGCGTTGGCGATTAGTTTTTACATTATTTTACACGTGATACTTACAACTAGCTAAGGTACCAATTGTTAACGTGCTTATATTTACGTTTAAGCCCCCTTATGTTTTATTAAGCGCTTAGCCCACTTTGAGCTATATGTGCATTATGCTTATTATTTCATATATAGCTCAAAGTGCGCTAACTAATAAAACATAAGTGGGCCTAAGCATAAACATAAGTTTGTTAACAACAATCACTTTTTAAAACAATTTTTTTTTAGAAAGGACTTTTTAAAACAAATAGTTGCGAGCCACTGCTTCTAATATCACTTGAAGCTACTAATTTTGCCAACCATATATGTTTGATAAAACTAGTAACTACAACTAGTCGCAAGCATGTTGCACTTAGCGGTACCTATTCGTTTTATATAAGTACTTGGTAACATAGGTGTAGTTGTAACTATAAAGTGTAAGATATTGTAAAAGCTAAGCAAAACACTAAATGTGAAACACTCCTTTGATTAGCGTTGTTGCCAAATAAGAATTATATTCTAATTGCTAACAGCTCAACGCTCCGGTAAAGTTCTTAGCCAAACACAACCATAATCAATAAAAATTTGTTTTTATACATGTTTGATATTCTATTGTATAGTTTATGTTATTTTTCCGGATTGCGGATTTTATAGCATTTTTTATGGTAATGTATATTTAAGGAATAAAGTTGGGAAGGTGTACATTTAGTAATTGTTTAATGAATGTATTGAGGTAAGATTACGTATATTGATGTTGAAAATGTTTATACTTTATACTATGATAAATAGTTAGTTTATGAAGATGCAAAAGCATATGACTGCTTGATTAAATATACCAGATTTAACCATGAGTAGATTTTAACATGCTTTATGTGAGGAACGGTAAGAGTGTGTAATATGGTGTTTGCTTGCTAAATTGTCCCGACTTCTTAAAGGTTATTCTTACCATTCTTTTGATGAAGGTATTGTGTTGAGATGGAATATATAGGCAGGTCTCTTGTTTAGCGAGGCACATAGGTTCATAGGGATAAGATCATGTACTTTTTAATGAATCGCATTCGATGTTGAAAATGATAGTACACGTGTTTTGCAATTGATGCTTATTATTATTATTATTCCCGTCATAGGAAATCTACATATTGTTGATTCTGCTACTAGATCTGAAAATTTACAAATTGGCCTCTGAACTTTACAATATGATATAAGTAATTTTTTTATTAATTAGTTGCCTAGCTTATGATCTGAAAGAATTTGTTTTCATACAGATGTGATGTTCTGTTTCTTTAAAGATCTTATAGTTTATGTTTTGATCCCTGTTTGCGAAATTTATTACATTTTGATGGCATCAAATATTTACACAATATAGTTGGGGAGGCGACGAGGCGTACATTTAGTGGCGGTTTGATATTTTAATGTAATGTGGTGAGATTAAATTTATTGGTATGGTAGATGTCATGTTAAGTGATATAAGAAGGTTCTTAGGGCTAAGATTAATACATGAGCTACATACATGTTTTCTTTTTTTGAAGGGTTTGATATGAAAATTCGGAATTGTCCAATTATTTGGTTAATTTGGAATTATATTATAAGTAGAGTTATACAGTAGGATTAGGTCCATTTGGATCATGGAAAATCGACGATAGTTGCATGTTTTACAAGAGGTCCGGGAAGAGCATATTTTTGTAAAGGATTTTAGCATCTCCAGATGTGATAATGGCTGTCATTTATAGAGGATCGAACAATTGAACAACCAAAATATTTTTCAAACTATATTAATTTCCGACTTAAATGAAAGAACGACAATTTTGAAAAATATGACGATCAAAAAGTGAAGTGTAAAAAGGAATGAAAAACCTTTCTGAAAATGAAAACGTCATAAGAGGCAAAAATCGCTTGTAGTCTTGTGTTGTATGATGCTTATAAGTTAGCCTTGTATGCAATGACATGAAAAATGTCATAATGTTTACATGTTTGCAAGCATATAATTATGGGGATATTATATTTCTGTTATCTTGTTTAATTTCATCGATCATGTGATTGATTCAATGTTTATGTAGAAGCTTCTATTTTACGTTTCATAAATTCTAATATAAATATTAAATTTTCATATTTTTCTTGTAAAAATCAGGTAGAATGAACATCCCACATTCCAAAGCCACGAGGACTGAGAAAGTGGTGCTTAAGGCAATAATAGGCTGGGGGACTCGATCCAACAACAAGGCCCAAGGCTGGTACTTGAATTGTGGTTCTTCAGAGCATGTTTGCTACTCTAGGGACATGTTTGTGGACTACAAACCAATGAGAGATCACGAGGTGATTTTGGACAACGATGATCATCTTGATGTAGCTGGAATTGGTACAGTGGTGATTCGATTCGACACACACAAGGTTTTGACTCTTTCAAATGTTCTTCATATACCCAAAATCAGTAAATGCTATGTATCTGTCGCCAAACTCGATGATCTTGGATACATCGTGTCTATTGTGGATGGGATAGGTGTCATTACTAAGAGCCACGAGGTCATAGGTAAAGGGTATAATTTAGGGAATTTCGTGTATCGGTTGAGGTTATGGGGAGATCCTCCTGTTAGGAGAGTGATTGCCAATGAACATCCAGGTGCAATGCGTGATCACGAGGTTACTTTGGACAACGATGATCATGCTGAAGTGGCCAGGATTGGTATATCTGCCCTTAAGGTCAGCCCGGACAAAGCTANATAGGTGTCATTACTAAGAGCCACGAGGTCATAGGTAAAGGGTATAATTTAGGGAATTTCGTGTATCGGTTGAGGTTATGGGGAGATCCTCC
Source organism: Artemisia annua (assembly GCA_014162995.1). Lineage (NCBI taxonomy): Eukaryota > Viridiplantae > Streptophyta > Magnoliopsida > Asterales > Asteraceae > Artemisia > Artemisia annua. The sequence continues at coordinate 51,919 of LBNU01034699.1, forward strand.
TGTTAGGAGAGTGATTGCCAATGAACATCCAGGTGCAATGCGTGATCACGAGGTTACTTTGGACAACGATGATCATGCTGAAGTGGCCAGGATTGGTATATCTGCCCTTAAGGTCAGCCCGGACAAAGCTAATGATTCGGGATTCAGCGTTACTTTTGGGGGTGGGCAATGTGTCATTAAGCAGGGTGATGTGGTCGTTCAAAAAGGGTACAAGGATGACGTTCTATATAAGATGGACTTCATGAAAGAACCACCCACAGTTGCCAAAGTAGAGATTCATGAAACGGGCTTGTTGATGGGCAATGAACACCCAGAGTTGACCAAAGCTAGGGCTCGAGGGTGGTACTTGCTTGCTAGGTGCAAAATACATATTTGTAACTCGAGGGACATGTTTGTTGACTACCAACCGGTGACTGGTCATGAGGTGGTTCTGGAAGACAATAGTCGTGTTGACGTGGTCGGGTATGGAACAGTGAAACTTCAGTTGACTACTGGTAAGGTTTTGACTCTTGAAAGAGTTTTTCATATGCCTGCAATCATGAAGTGTTGCATATCGGTTAAAATGCTTGAGAAGATGGGATTTNAACGGGCTTGTTGATGGGCAATGAACACCCAGAGTTGACCAAAGCTAGGGCTCGAGGGTGGTACTTGCTTGCTAGGTGCAAAATGCATATTTGTAACTCGAGGGACATGTTTGTTGACTACCAACCGGTGACTGGTCATGAGGTGGTTCTGGAAGACAATAGTCGTGTTGACGTGGTCGGGTATGGAACAGTGAAACTTCAGTTGACTACTGGTAAGGTTTTGACTCTTGAAAGAGTTTTTCATATGCCTGCAATCATGAAGTGTTGCATATCGGTTAAAATGCTTGAGAAGATGGGATTTAGCATGGGCTTTGATGATGAGGGATGCTATGTGAAGAAGGGTCAGGAGATCGTGGGAAATGGGTTCGTCGAGGATGGATTGTTTCGGATGGGTCTCATTGATGAAGGTTCAGGTGGAAATCAAGCGTGAGCGTGGTTATTCACTTCGGCTAATGGTAGTTTAGTTTTTGTCCACAAACTTTTTTAAATGCATACTTTTGACTTCATGTATGCCTATTGAATCTTAAGTTGTGGTTATGTCGTAATGTCTTACTGAAGTTGATACTTTTGCTGAAGAATTATGTTATGAATGCGTTTGTGCTTTGCTATCGATTAGCATTTTTTTTTTCTTGCCATTATATATATACCGCAATGCATCGCTTATGTTATGCATATCTCAGTATACTATACTGGTCTGGTGGAAACAGGCTATAAAGATATATTGCCTTGCAAGCTGGGTGCAATTCAGAATATGGATCTGCAATAATTAAGTGTAGTAGTATTATGATTCCATCTTTTTTGTGACAAGATATGACCGCGACATCATTTTTATGTGTTAAAAACTTGGTTTTACCCAGATAATCAGCAGTTTAATGTACATCTAGTAATGTTTAAAATCGGGTTAAAAACTCATGTATGCTTATCGTTTGTCATTGCCTCAGTTTATACTGGTTACATAGGTGATTCAAATCTTGTATCAATAAACAAACTTGATTATATCAGATACAGATTTTGTTATGAAGGTCATTAAACATGAATGGGCCAATACTATTGAGCTGTTGGATTTTGTTATGAACGTCTACATTTATATTTTGATTTGTCCCAAAATAATTTTTTTACAATACATGAATACAATGATTGTACATTTTTTAAACTATGTGTATTTTTAAAGTAAATTTGAATTTGAAACGTACTGGTGCTTTGTTGTGATATTTTGAAAGTTGAGTAGTTGATGAGGCTTAGGTTTAAAAAAAAAAAAAAAAAAAAAAAAAAAAAGGGTGGTAGTTGGTGAGGCTTGCTTTTGTACATTGGGTAAAAAGATTGTTTGATCCACCTTGGGAAACAAATCAAACATATCTTCAAAGTTTATCAAAGGGTTATTTACACATCTATACTACATATAAAGGAAAAATTGTCAATCTTGAAAAGTGAAAAATTGAAAAGTCAAGTAATGTGAAATCTTGAAAAATCTTATTAAAAGAAATTATGAAATGTAATTAATACTCTTATTAAAACACCCCATTACTTAAAAGTACAATGATTTATTCACATTGTACAACTAATTAAAAACATATCTACCAAATTAAATACAACCAATTAATACAAATCACAAACCGGGTTGACCCGGGACGCTTCAAACCCGACGGGTTGAACCGGTTTAATTTGACTCGTTTTCGACCCAACCTAGCAAGTTGACCCGGTTTAAATCGACCAATTTTTCGACCGGAACGGTTCAACCGTTTGAACCAGCCGGGTCAAACCGGGTTTCAAAACATTATGTTTAATTCCCAAATCTTCAAACTTTTATTATTTTTCATTCATAACCTATAAACTTTAATAAATAAACTATTTGTCGCTAAAATCCCGTTGCTATGCACGGGTACTCGTCTAGTATATGTAATGAACTTAGAAAAAATTTTCATGTTATGTAACGAACTTTCAAAATTATTAAGTTAAGTAACAAAACTTACTAAAACCGTCAAAGTTAGGTAATTTTACCCAATGTTGCAACTAGTAACGGGTTTAGCCGGTTACTTTTGTTTGTCCATTGTATTTGGCCTTATATGTACTCTAGCATAACATACTCATAAATAAAGATCTATAAAGAAAAAGAAAAAAAGAAGTCCCCAACCACTACCATGGTATTCAAACAGATGATTTCACCACTTTGACGATCCGATCATCATGAACAAATCTACAATGTCCAATGCTTCTATGAATCCCATCTCCAAACACTAAACCCACCATCAAAATCCCACAAGTATTTTGCCCCCCAAACCTTGCTCACCAACTGTTTGATAAAATGTCACTTGAAACAAAACCCTTTTTCGAGTTTGCAATTGTTAACATAGTATCATAGGATTAAGTTTCTTATGTTGGATTAGTTGTTTGAGGTGTGTTGTTTTTAATCCTTTAAGTTTTAAACCCGCAGCTGCTCGCCTTTTTCTTTTCTTTTACTCCCTGCTCCCTGACTCGCTAGATGCTAAGGGGCTTTGGAAGGTGTGTCAACCTTATGGTCGTATTGTGGATGCTTTTATCGCAAACAAACGCTCAAAGCTCGGAAAGCGTTTTGGTTTCATTAGATTCTTGGGGGTTCGGCATGTTGAAGATTTTGTTAAATCCCTCTCCAACATTTGGATTGGTAATTACCATTTGTATGTTGCTGTATCCAGGTTCCAGAGATTGCCAAAAAATGGAAATAATGTGGGGAACAATAATGGAAGAACTGAGCAATCACGACCGCTTATGAGTTCGAATGAACCCACTAAAAATTGCGCGAAAAAATCGTATGCATCAGTAGCACAAGGTGGGAGCATTCCAAAAGAGACTAGCATGCAAAAGGATAAATCCTTATCTATCCATCTCAATGAATCCGACCTTGTTAAAGTGGAAGACATATCCAAAGTAGTTTTTGTTAAAGTGAAGAGCATTGATACTATTAGTAACCTTTATCGTCTATGTAGAAACGAAGGTTTTGTTGATCTTATGATACATTATGTGGGAGGTTTATGGGTGTGGTTTCAATTTATCTCGGAGGCTTCTCGTTTATGCTTTGGTTTTTTGTAATTTGTGTTAGTATTTTGGATTTCAAGATCAAGTGAAAGCAAGAGGGTGTTATTGTGATTTTTCTTGTTTAAATTCGTGGAGCAAGAATATGGATATTTGTTTATTAGATCTTGAAAATGAAATGGTGGTTTCTTGATGGGAGAGAGATATATACAATGAGATTGTTACGATGGTTATTTACACATATAGGTAATGTTTTTATAAAAATTTTCCATGTTATGTAACGAACAGGGGTATATAACTGTTGGAGATGACGTGGCATGTGGGCCCAAAATTGTTCCAAAATTGTTCCCGGTATATTACCTACCTTTGACGGTTATAGTAAGTTTTGTTACTTAACTTAATATTTTTGACAGTTCGTTACATAACATGGAAAATTTTTCTAAGTTCATTACTTATATGCGTAAATAACCCTTTATCAAATTTTCGGCAACTTTCCCTTTTACTAGCTTCTGTTGGCCTATTGGTGATGACGCCCTTTGATTTTGGCCCTTCTTATGAACACCTAGGTAGTTGTAATGTTGTAAAAAGTTACTCGTAATTAATAAGTACACCGTATGTTTTGGTAAAACCCAACTTCTAAACTTATAATTAGAAGTAAGTGTTTTGATATTTGTAGCCTTATTGTTACGTTAAAAAGTTTAAAATGCAATAATTATGATACATTTAGCCATTTAGGGTATGTTTGTAAAAAATAACAGTAACAGTAACACTGATAAAAAAAAAGTTTGGTAACGTTGTTGTAGTTATAATTATCATATATAAAATATCTCTCAAATGTTATTTCATGGACCGTTGAAAAATGAGCATTTCGAAAGAATAGATAAAGCTACTTGCAACTTGCTAAACGAGTATTAAAAATCATAACTCTTAACCCTTACCGCTCACTGCTCCTAAATGCTCCTAAACACTATGTGTCAAACACACCCTTAGTTGTTTGGGAACAATTAAATTTAAATGATGAGCAGCTATTGTGAATATATAGATACTTTATGCGTGTCCAAATATTAAACATATTCTTAAGGTAGGTGATTTGCACACTCCTTTAATTGATTGACACACTCCAAATTAGAGTGTGTTGACAATTATACCCTCACATTAATTTACACATTTTTACTATATGAGGGTAAAAATGTCAACACACTCTAATTTGGAGTGTGCCAATCATTTTGAAGAGTGTGTAAATCATCTCTCTACTCCTANAAAAAAAAAAAAAAAAAAAAAAAAAAAAAAAAAAAAAAAAAAAAAAAAAAAAAAAAAAAAAAATGAAAAAAAAAAGAAAAAAAAAAAGGGTAGTTGATGAGGCTTGCTTTTGTACATTGGGTAAAAAGATTGTTTGATCCACCTTGGGAAACAAATCAAACATATCTTCAAAGTTTATCAAATTTTCGGCAACTTTCCCTTTTACTAGCTTCTGTTGGCCTATTGGTGATGACGCCCTTTGATTTTGACCCTTCTTATGAACACCTAGGTAATCATATACTATGTTGTAATGTTGTAAAAAGTTACTCGTAATTAATAAGTACACCGTATGTGTTGGTAAAACCCAACTTCTAAACTTATAATTAGAAGTAAGTGTTTTGATATTTGTAGCCTTATTGTTACGTTAAAAAGTTTAAAATGCAATAATTATGATACATTTAGCCATTTAGGGTATGTTTGTAAAAAATAACAGTAACAGTAACAGTGATAAAAAAAGTTTGGTAACGTATTTGTAGTTATAATTATCATATATAAAATATCTCTCAAATGTTATTTCATGGACCGTTGAAAAATGAGCATTTCGAAAGAATAGATAAAGCTACTTGCAATTTGCTAAACGAGTATTAAAAATCATAACTCTTAACCCTTACCGCTCACTGCTCCTAAACACTATGTGTCAAACACACCCTTAGTTGTTTGGGAACAAATTAAATTTAAATGATGAGCAGCTATTGTGAATATATAGATACTTTATGCGTGTCCAAATATTAAACATATTCTTAAGGTAGGTGATTTGCACACTCCTTTAATTGATTGACACACTCCAAATTAGAGTGTGTTGACAATTATACCCTCACATTAATTTACACATTTTTACTATATGAGGGTAAAAATGTCAACACACTCTAATTTGGAGTGTGCCAATCATTTTGGAGAGTGTGTAAATCATCTCCCTACTCGTAAAGCTATGTTTAGCATTTCCTAAAAATAATCAGCTTTACATTAGAATCTTATTAAATTTAATGACAAAAAAGTAGATAAGTAAAAATAAGATTACACAAAACTGCTTCTAGTTATTTACATTGAGATAATTAAAAAATTAAAAAATTACTATAAACGAGCACAGTATGGTAGTAGATGGCTTGAGCCATCGACGACGGCGCGAGGCCATGGCGCGATGAACCACACCGAACCTTGGCTGGTGGGGCCGTAGCCACCAGCTAATGCGATACATTTTATTTCCTTTGAATTTCTAACGTTTGATAACGGCGAAAAAAAAAAAAAAAAATTGGGGGCACTTTTTTACCCTTTTTTCCCACTTTTTTCAAATTTTTACCCTTTAATAATTCTATAAATACCCTCTTATTCTTATATTTTTTACACACAGTTACACTATCATTTCTATCTCTAAACTACAAAATATTTTCTATTTTTAACTCAAAAATGAATCCCAACAATCCTTTGATCAACGCTATGCTCACCAACTCAACAAACCAATTACCGAATTCATCATCCTCTTCTAATCCCAACACACCAACATATGCAAATTCCATCTCCTCAAACTTTTTATATCAAATACCAAATCAATTTACCAATTTTAACCCATATGGCAACCAATTTTCACCCGAACAACAATTGCGATTTCAATAATATCAATTTCAACAACAACTCCAATATACCCAAATTTCCCAACAACAATCCCAACAACAAACCCAAGAACAACCCGATGAACAACCCCACCGAAGTCGAAGGCACATCGTCCAAAAGCCGAGGGCGTGTCAAGAAAATGGCAAAGAAACCCAAGGACAATAAACCTAAGGGATCCTCTAATCGACACTTTTGGAGCCAAGATGAGGAGTTACTTTTGGCGAAATGTTACAACATACAAGTATCTGAGGATCCAAATGTTGGCTCGGATAAAGAAAAATAACATGGTTTGGTATAAAGTTCTCGACGTATACAATGAGGAAGCCAAGAAAAAAAAATCCTGAAACGTACCAAGAACATGTTGACGGGAAAGTTGACTCTGATGTACCAAGAAGTCGGGAAGTTTAATTCGCTTGTCAACGAAATAAACGCTCTTAGCGGGGAGAATGATGAAGGTTTCATGACACGGGTTCACTTAATTTATAACCACATCACGGGTTTGGATTTTAAGGACTCTTTGAAGGATAAACACAAATGGAAAAATCCCTATTCGACACAAGCAAGACGAACCCGAGGACGGGTAACCAATACGGTACCCGGAAGTTTTGGAAATGATGTGTTGTCGCGTTTACTCGGCAAAGAAAGAGATTCTAAAAGTCAACGATCTTCAAACTCATCCGCCACTTCCGGTTCAAACACGACAATGTTTCAAGAAATTATCCAACAATAATACAATTTAGATCGTGAGGCGAAGATGGAACGTTTAGACCGCGAGACCGTGGCGAGAGTTGAATTAATCAACGCTAAAAAAAAGAACGATGACTTGAAGGCCAAAGCACTCTACGCCCAAAAAAGGCCTCCGGAAGACGCGACTATATTGTGTTATATGCTTCCCAAAATTAGTTTACTTTAATTTTACGTCTAATTGTTATTTTGTGTAACTTTTTTTTCATGTACTTTTTTTAATTTTATGTAATTTTTTCATTAATGAATTTTAATTTTAGTTAAATATATGGGGATAGCTTGGTTACAATTATTGTAGCCAATTGGCTACAATACCCCATCAAAATACATAAGAAAATGAATCAGAGACCCACAGAAAGAAGTCAGGGACCTTCAGAAGGACTCAGGGACCCACAACTTGTAGCACAAATTGTAAGGAATTGACTACAATGCAATTGTAGCTAATATATTCCCTAAATATATTGTGTTATTTAAATAAATGAGAAAAAAATGACACAGAGAAAACTGGTGCCATCGGCAGGGAGGAGTTTTTGGTGCGATTAGCAAAACTGGTGTTACGGGCAAAAAGTGCTGAGATGACACAACTTTTTTCATGACACCACCCCACATCACCATACCATACATAGCTCTCTAAGCAATACCAAGCACCCATTAACATTATAATTTTATAAACACAACAAAAAATAAAGACACATTTAACCAGATGTAAAGGTTGTTGTCCATCAGAGTCACCTCAGGTTCATATTATTATTATTATCAAACCAACCACCAATAATCATCATTTAAATATAAACATACCTTACAAAACATTCATACAAACAAAAACCATAATTTTTAGTTCTGTGGTCTCGACGAAAAAAACACCTCTACCTTTTGGCGTTCACGCGTTCAAAGAGGAGGCGTGGTGTGGCACATGACCAAGCCTCATGCTTTAGCGGCTAAGAAGAAGCTTTTGCGTGTTTAAGGCGTGACATAAGGCGGCATAAAATATGAAAATATTTATATATTTCTATCATATTTCATATATATCGAATTTACAAAAAGCATTGTACATAATGAATAAGGTTAAGAAACTATCCTTACATGTAATATTCTTCATTTTTTCTTTATCAGAGTTGAATAAAAAAAACCAACCACGCCTCACACCTTAGCGCGCCTTATCGCACCCTTTCCCCCTTCATCTCACGCTACGCCTAGAATCGACGCCTTGATCTATTTCGTAACGTGGAGGTAACGCCTCACGCACCTTTTAGAACCATGATAACACAAGATCCACCTTGCAATCTTACTCGGTGTAATTTTGTTTGGTGATAGTATTAACCATTTTATTCACAAAAAAAACAATTTTTTTATGATTTTTTGTTTCGTTTTTTTTACTACTATTTTTGACATGACAAACTTTATATTTTATGTTATGTACTTTTCTGGACAGTTTTACCCACTTTATTAACAAATGCAAGATAACTTTTTATGTATTCTATTCCGTATTTTTTATGTTTTACTACTTTTGACTTATAAAACTTAATATTTTATTTTCCGGTTTTTATTTTACAGTTTCATAATAAAAAAGATACAAAAACAAAATAATAATTAAAAAATAAAAAAAAATTACTCCCTCCATCCGCGCAAAATTAATCTGCTCCATTTTTCTTATTAAGTAAAAAGCTTAGAGAATCTAGTGTAGGAATAAGTCTATTTTCAGTGGTTGAAATTAAAGTGTCCCACCCATTTTATTTAAATATTGTGATTTCTCTCCCCTCATCACTTGACAATAGATTTGGATGGAGGGAGTAATTTTTTTTTATTTTTTAATATATATTTGTTTTTTGTATCTTTTTTATTATGAAACTGTAAAAATACAAACCGAAAATAAAATATTAAGTTTTATAAGTCAAAGTATAAAAATAAAAAATCACGGAATAGATCATAAAAGTTATCTTGCATTTGTTAATAAAGTGGGCTAAAACTGTCCAGAAAAGTCATAACATAAATATAAGTTGTATGTCAAAAAATAGTAGTAAAAAAAGAAACCAAAAATCATAAAATTTTTTTTTTGTGAATAAAATGGTTACTATATTCACCAATACAAACATTACACCGAGTAAATTGCAAGGTGGATTCTGTGTTACATCATGGTTCAAAAGTCGTGAGGGCGTTTACTCCACGTTACGAAATAGATCAAGGCGTCGATTCAGGCCAGTAGCGTGAGATGAAGGGGGAAAAGGTGCGATTAAGGCGCGCTATAGGTGTGAGGCTGGTGGTTTATTTTATCACTCTTATAAAAAATGAAGAATAATTAACATTAACGGATAGTTTCTTAACCTTATTTCCATTATAAATGTTTTCTGTAAATTCGATACTATAAGAATATGGAATAGAAATATATAAATACTTTTCATATTTCTTATCGCCGTTAATGCACGCCTTAAACAGCAAAAGCCTTCTTCTTAAGGCCGCTAAAGATGAGGCTTGGTCCTGCATGGCCACACAGCGCCTCCTCTTTGCACACGCGTGACGCCAAAAGGTAGAGGTGTTTTTTTCGTCGAGACCACAGAACTAAAAATATTATGGTTTTTGTTTGTATGTGTTTGTAAGGTATGATTTATATTTAAATGATGATTATTGGTGGTTGGTTTGATAAAATAATATAACCCGGGGTGGTGACTGATGGAAACAACCTTTACATCTTTAATGCGTCTTTATTTTTTGTTGGTTTATAAAATTCATAATGTTAATGGGTGCTTGGTATTGCTAGAGAGGCCTATGTATGGTATGGTGGATGTGGGGTGGTGTCATGAAAAATTGTTGTACCATCAGCACTTTTTCCCGTAACAGCAGTTTTGCTATCGCACCAGAAAACCCCTCCCTGGCGATGGCACCAGTCTTTTCTGTGTCATTTTTTTTTCATTTATTTAAAATAACACATATATTTAGGGAAATATATTAGCTAAATTGCATATGATTCAATTCCTAACAAGTTGTGCTACAAATTGTGGGTCCCTGAAGTCCTTCTGAGGGTCCTGAACTTCTTTCTGTTGGGCCCTGATTCATTTTCTTGTGTTTTGATGGGGTATTGTAAGCCAAATATGGAATACAAAATTAAATAATCCCATATTATTAACTAAAATTAAAAATTCATTAATTGAAAATTACATAAATAAGTACATGAAAAAACATTCACAAAATAACCAATTGACGTAAAAAAAAGAGAGAAACTTAAAAATTTGTGAAGCATATAACACAATATAGTCGCGTCTAATATATAGAGAGAGAGAATATTATTATTATATAATAAATAGAGAGAGATAAAGGTGGCTTTGCCATATAAAG
>LBNU01034701.1:8611-27335 GCA_014162995.1 Artemisia annua
CAGCAGTTCCAGATCTTGCTCAGACATCCTCAGCAGTTCCAGATACTACTGAACACTCTGTTCCTGCTGAAGCACCAAAAGATGTTCCTACTGAAGCATCTACAGAAGTTCCTGCTGATCCTTCAGCACCTGCCTCAACTCCAGTTAAATCTGAGCCAGATACTACTGATGCATCTTCTACTGCTACAAGAAGGAAGACTCAAGGTAGAAAGAGGCCTCCTACTAGTTTGGTTACTCCCTTAGATGCTTCAGAATATATTGAGGTTGAGGAAGATGATGGTGAAGATCCTATTCCTCATGTTCCTTTGGTTAGTTGGGAGGTTCATCCAGTTCAATACAAGGATCAGGATATTAATGTTATCCACAGAGCAGATGGGTCAGTTAAATATTTCTCTTTTCTGAGTGAAATTTTAACTTTTGTGGACAGACAGGATCTGCTGAAGTTGTATTCTTGGGTTACCTCCTATTATAAGAACAAACAACCTACTGGGAGTGGTATGTATTTGAAAGGTGATTTGACTGTGTTGTTTGATTCCAATTTTCATCTTAGTAGAGGTTTTGATGTTTGGATGGGACAGTCAAGATGGGAGGTTTCTAATTGGAAGTTTTATCCTCTACCCAATGTTCATGTATTGTCTACTGATGCTGGCAAGGTTCTCTACATGTGTGCTGAGATTACCTATCCCATCTCTTTAAGGATTCTGAATCAAATGTTGGAGATGAAGCTGCTAGTTCCTTATGATGTGTGTGGCAATGACATGACTCATGCTGAGCAATTGATTACAGCTATAAGGAGTAGTATTCAGTTCAAAATGGGTATGAAAGCACAGCATGGGGTCACCATTGATGCTTCTTTGGGGTAATTGTTGTATATTTTGTTTATTCTTTTATTTTAGTAAAAAAAAATATACTAATTGCAGATTTGTTGTATAGTAACTCTGTTGATGGTTATCAACTCACCAGATGTGACTTGTGTCCATTAAAGAGTTGGCTAGTCCAAAGGGTACAGCTTTGGTAAAGACTAATCAAATCTGTTGATGGCTGTGATGGTTTGCCAAAAATCATAGGGTACTCAACTCACCCATGCTTAATTGCTGAGAGTTGAAATGGTCATCAATTCACCATGGATCTTATTCTCTGAATATCCTAAGAATTGACTAGCCCATAAGTATATGGCTTGTGGTAAAGGCAGTGGAAATCCATATTGGTTATCAATTCACCAAGGGTGTTTCCTTTAAGAATTGGCTAGTCCTGAGCAAACGGCTACAGGTAAAGACATCTCAAATCCGTTTATAGTTGATGATTTACTAAAAATCATATGGTTATCAGTGTACCATAGTTTTCAAACTTCAACATTTGGCTACTCCAGTAGTAATGGCTATTGGTAAAGAGACATCAAATCCATTATTTTCAATGATTCACCTCTCACAGGAGTTCATACACCTGGATGTGATGAGAATAGTGTGCAACTAATCTGTTTTGATGTATCAGTTGTCATATGTTGCTGCAAAGTTATTGTGTTTCCAGCTTATTCATCATAGAGATGTTATCTTTTTGATTCTTTGCTGCTGATGTTTGAAGTCAATCCTCTAGTGTACTATATTTCACGATCTATCAAGAAATCTTGAACTTAACTCTGGTCAAATTCAAGATTAGGGGAGGATTGTTGGGAATTCTGCTGAGTGTGAATTCCACTGATGGTTGCTGCTGAAGGGAATCTGCTGAAGATCAGATTCTGCTGATGATGTATTACTGCTGAAGACATAGTTCAGCATGTTTAGTTTCTGCGGACTTAATAAAACCGCGTATTATGTAATGTAGTTAGGATATACATGAGTTATATTAGGAAAAGATAATGCATATCATTTAAAGTTTATAGTATATACGTTTCTTGAGAAACGGTTTAGGTTAGAGTTCCTTCTCTATAAAAGGAACACAAGTTTATGTTTGATGTAACGAACGAGTTTACAAGTTTTCAATATATAATCCATAGAGGATTAAGCATTCTTAGTATTTTATTGTTTATGCTTGTATTTGTTTTCCGCATTAGAGTACAAGCTTTGGAGATTCTCTATTAGAGTGTTTGTGATTACATAGACACTGCTAACGATCAACGAGAGCTACAAGATCTATCAAGGTTATATAGATTCAACAGTGAATAGTAATAGGCTCATTCGAAATCGCTCACTGAATGTATATTCGTCATACATTAGGTTTTCAGAGAAGTAAGTAGTCACTAGACGATCATGAGCACCGTAACGATCTCTATCTATCGTGTTTCGTGGAGTTTTTGGGATTGTAAAAGTGGAAGCTTGCAACACCATAACGGTCTCTTTTGAAAACTCTAGACCGATATGTAAAAAAATTTATCGGAATCCATTTGTTTTAGATGAGATGTGTAGAGTGTATAAGAAAAGAATATGTTTTTAAATTTGAATGAAAATGAAAGAGCGTTGAGATATTTATAGGGATAAATATAATTTGTAAAAGATTTTTTTTATTATTAAATGACCAAACGGTCATAATTTTGTACTGTTGGGGTGGTTTTTTGTGTCAAGCTTCTCACACGACTTGGTCTTATTTTCGACCAAGTCCTCCCAATTCAGCCTTGGCGACATGTTCATTGGAGGGGGTGTGACAAGGGGAGACGCATCTCCTTTGAGGTGACCGATCCCACTACAAACAAAAACACCTTTCCGCCAATTTACATTAGATGTCGTCACCAAGTGCGTTTGTGACGATATGTCGTCACGGATTTCGCGTCACCAAACCTTTGTCACAAAACACCTTCGTGACACATATTGCAGTGTAATTAGTGACGACAAAAAGGGCCCGCAAGTATCCAATGCAAACACTAAACGCAAATGGGCCATAGCAACTTTGTGACGACAATGTCGTCACCAATATTTTACATAAACTAAATTATTTTACATAAAACTGATAATGATTTAGTGACGACAAAATCGTCACCAAATTTATTTATTTACCATTTTTAATTATTTATTGAACAAAAAAAATTAATTATATCATTTCTTAGTGACGACAAAGTCGTCACCAATATTTTCTGTAACATTTATTTACCTTTTTTAATCATTTATAAATTAAATAAAATTAATGATATAATTTTTTTAGTGACGACAAAGTCGTCGCTAAAAATAGCTGCACAAAAGAAAAAAAAGGATTAAACTTGATATTTATAATCTTTTAATTATTTATAAAAGGCAAATAAAATAATTACATNTCACGTTCTCCATAATGGCCAACGGAGTAGTCATTGAAAATTACAAACAAACACACAAAGAAAAAGATAGACTAAAGAAATCCTAGAAAAATAAAATAAAAAAAGTTCAACCAAAACAATAACTATTCCCCGGCAACGGCGCCAAAAACTTAGATGCACGGGATTAAGACCACGCACTAGGGTTTTACCTCTCAAGTGATCTTGAGAAGCTTGCAATCCCCACCAGGCAGTGTACCTGACCGATGTAGTATAGTGTAGTGGCAAGTACCGGGGGATTGATCGTTCTCTGCGGGAATAGTGTCGTTAGGATTGAAAAGCTACTCTAGTAGGTCTAGGGGTGAGGGAAGATTCTTTTTGTATTTTTATATTTTAACGAAAGCAAGTAAAAATCTCGGGTTTGAAAGAGTGGGCGGAATTAGTTGCTAGTCAACTAACCCAAATAACTACTAATGCAAATAAAATAAAATAACAAGAAAGTAAATGTTTGTGAAAACTAATATGGAGAGAAGTGTGTTTACTTAGATTTCCTTACTCCCTAACTATCTTTTACCGATTGATTAGTGTGTATTAATTGTGTGGATGACAGATTGTATTCCTTAATACCATTCGTAGGGGTGTGTATGGACTTCTCCTAACTCTATGAGCTCCTACTTCACTCCTATGTCGAGCCAGCTAAGAAGCTCCTAACATGGGATCACTAGAATTCGCTCATGCATTAAATACAATCAAATAACCTTAGTACACCTTGGTTCATGTTTCTTAAGACGTTCAAGCATGTTACCAACCAGAAGTCTGCCAGTTTTCTTACGCTGTCACCTCGCCGTGGTTAGGGTTTCTTGATGGCCTTCTTGACGCCGTCCCCCTTTAATCTCCCGAAATCCATTCTGGCCTATCAAGGCTTGACGGCGTCACGTCCATGCTTGACGCCGTCAAGGGAACTATTCAACAGATTTTTGGCACTTTGTCAAATTCTTCACTTTTATGTTCCAAAAACGTCCAAAATGCTTCCTTTTCCAGAATTTCTCTCCAAAGTACCTAAAATGCCAAAAGGAACGATTTAGGGCGATATTTGATCAAATAAATACGATTTAGGGCTTAAATGACACCCAAAAAGCGATACACTTTTCGCCTTATCAAATATCCTTACACTTGAGATTTGCTTGTCCTCAAGCAAATGCGCTTTTATTCTAATCTAAATACAAATTAGGGGTCATTTAGCACTAATATAAAAGTAATTACAACAATTAATTGTTCCCCTTCAATCATAATAAGCACGGAGATTACACACTAGCACCTCACAAGTAGTGTTTAGATAGTTACATCTCTCAGGTGTCATAGAATTATATCTCATAAATGAAAATGGACGATACCTCTCACTACCTGTCGTAGCAAATAGATTACCATAGGCTTGGGAAAGGATCGAAAACCTTCTCCACTAGGCGTAAGCACCTAAGATAAATTTTCAAAGAGGGCTTTACAAAAAGGGTTGTAATGAGGTATAGGGATATGATAAACATGGTTTTGTTGGATAAGGGAGATTTCACTGGTGGCGAGTTAAAGATCTTGATTAATTACATGTACAATATGGCATTGCTAAGCCAAGACTAGAATCGACTAACGCTAATAAAAAATTAATAAAACATAAACTAAACATAAAAAGAAACGGGATGGTAGTCCGTATATTTTTTCTACTTTTCTTTTTCTCATTTTTTTTATTTTTTTTGTATTTTTCTTGATTTTTCAATTTTTTTTTTGCATATATTCTTGCCCTACCATCCAAAATAATACATCATAGGGTCCTCGGTTCTCCCCTTACACTTGAACTTTTACATACTTTACAAATAATTATTCTAATGACTCGAATTAAGATAATTGAAACACTTGGAGTACTTTTAAAATATTTAGCACATATGGGGGGTAATAATGTTATTTTTCCCCATTACTCCATTACACTAGTACTTTACCCATGAGTTCCAATCGTCCCAAAACAATATGTACAAGAATATGACTCGACTTAGCAACCATGTAATCAATTTGATAATTAACTAAGGGTTTAACAATTGTTGTCACAATAATGCACGAAAGGTGAGTGCATACAAGGTAGGCTAAGGCGATTTGGGTGTACACTTAAGTGGGGTGTAACAAATTCTTCCTTTAAGTAAAATGCTTAAAGTTAGAAACGAAAAGATAGGCTCGGAGGGGTGTACTAGGGGTATCGTGTACCGAAAATGGGTACAACGCTAAGGGTGTGGGAGAATTACTTGACCAATGTAGTCAAAGTAATTATAACAAAAACACATGTGTAAAACAAGGGTTAATCCTAATGCCTATTATCATGTAGTAAATCTAACTACACGAATGTAGTCTCACTTGTGGATTCGGGATGGTCCTATCGCAAGTTCTAGAATCTANACACTTAAGTGGGGTGTAACAAATTCTTCCTTTAAGTAAAATGCTTAAAGGTAGAAACGAAAAGATAGGCTCGGAGGGGTGTACTAGGGGTATCGTGTACCAAAAATGGGTACAACGCTAAGGGTGTGGGAGAATTACTTGACCAATGTAGTCAAAGTAATTATAACAAAAACACATGTGTAAAACAAGGGTTAATCCTAATGTCTATTATCATGTAGTAAATCTAACTACACGAATGTAGTCTCACTTGTGGATTCGGGATGGTCCTATCGCAAGTTCTAGAATCTAAGTGCTACTGGTACACACATCATAGCATAAATGCTTTTCCTACCAATTCTAGGGGCGAACCTCACATATTTGGGGTGGAAAATTTTTTAGTGGTACGGCTTTTATGCTAGTCATATAACTCCTATCCATGAGACGCTCATTAAGACAAAAGTTTCACTCCTAAATGTTGTAAAAAAAATTTAAATTTGGCACTAAAATTGCCCTAACAGGTATTTATCTCAGTTTTATTACACATCTACCTTTAAACAAACAAAAATCAAACGTAATTGCATTCTCTAAGGTATCGTAATTTACCCCCCCCCCCCTTACACTTAAGATGAACATTGTCCCCAATGTTCAAATAATAAGATGTAAAATTAAATAAGGTAAAAGAATGAAATCAAATACTCCCCTGATTCGCTTGGTGGATAAAGGGGTAACATGGTTAGATCTTCTTCCAAGAAAATGAACACTCAAAGCTTCCCTTTCGAAATATAAATCATCTTCTTTTCTAAAATAACCTGTTAAACCTGAGAAAACAACCAAGAAAACCTGCATAACATCGGCGGGATAAATCTATATAAGGATATAATGCTTGTGGAATGAATATTTTGCAGATTCCTGGAGTTTATAAGTTAGAGATTTTATAAAGCATTTTATGATTCCGGAAGAAAAACAAAACTTTCAAAAATTCCATAAAACTGAACCTGACGACGTCAGCCTGGGGCTTGACGCCGTCAGAGGTGATCTGACAGATTTCTCATGTTAAGTTTCCAGAAAATTTCTGGAAAAACTCAATTCTTACTTCCTGGAAATCCTGCAAAATATCATTATGACTCGATACAAGCATTTGACTCAAAAAATTACTAATATGTATGCTAATTTAATATTGTTATGATTCATGTTCATTTATTCTTATAAACCGATTTAGATTTCCCTTACACTTATCTTTTGCAAAATACCTTTATATGTAGTTAAGACGAAGTTAAAAACAAAATAAAGCATTTTCACAATTTAGTTTGAAACATGAACAATAACAATAAAAATAAAACACACATACGGAAATAAAAACAAACAAACAAACAAACAAAACAAATAAAGCAAATAAAGCTTGGGTTGCCTCCCAATAAGCGCTTGTTTTTGTTCGAGTCACGAGCCTGACTCTACCCTTATTTAACGGAAATAGGGGAGGTTTTCCCTACACTTAGGATTAAGTGCGGGTGAAAGTAGTGATACACACCCTTAGGGTGGAAATATGCCACGTGAGAAAGGAGTGGGGGATGAATTGTATGCTCAAAGGGTTGCACTCCTTTCATCATGATCTTACCTAGTTCAATTGGGTAAATGGGTGAATTGAAATTTTCTCTTAGAAAGGGATCGTCTTGTATCAATTTTGTGAGACTCCTGGCTGGGAATCCATATTGACCTAACAAACCCGGTTTAAACCCATAATGTTTCTTGTGATCAATCAAGAATGGGTGATGTAAGTGTGTAAGGTCATGGTTCACTCCCATGTCTTCCTCTCTACAAGGCTTAGAGTCTACTACCTTCAACGTAAAACTACCCGGACTAGATGGTTTGATGGGTGGATCGGGACCTATTTCAATTCCTAAATTTTTCTCTGAGGATGGAAGATTAGGTAACGGTTTTGGTTGAGGCTCCGGTTCATCAAAACTAGGAACTTCCATAGAACTAAAAGTAAGGTTATCACTACAAGTATTAAAACCTATTTCTTCTAGTTGTGTTTGGTCTAAGGGCTCTACCTCTATTTGGGTTCCTATGGTTACTTCTTCCAGGTAGGTCACGGGTGGTGTGTACTCCTCAAGTGATGGTGGGAGTTGTGGGGTACTTTGTAGGTTTGTGTTATTTACCTCATCCTAATCCTCATCATGTGTTTTAGTAGAATCTAACCCTAACATATTCCCAAGTATCTCAAGTACTTCTCTAGGCATCTCAACTTCTATATCCGAATCATAAGGATCATGACTGCTATATTCAAATTGCCCAAAAGATTCATCATTTGTTTCTTGAGATTCATCGTCATTGATCATAAAGCCTAGGTCTTTTTGATCAATGTGATCATGTTCGGCTAAATCCTCCATCACATCATGGTCACCTATGTGTTTATCCTGTATTATGGTAGTGCCTAACCATGACAAGCAGTTAGGTGGCTCATAAGAAACTATCCTAGGTGAAGGCTCATATGGTGCATAGGTTTCACTAAGTGAGGCATTTTGAGGGTTTGATGGAGCTCCTAAGGTGAATTCTTTAAAAGTCTTATGCACTTAGCCTCTTTTCTCAAGGTACTCAATAAAATCAAATTGGTGTAATTATATTTTTTCTGGTAAAACTCTAGTGTCGGACTTGGTGGATTCACGTTCTCCATAATGGCAAACGGAGTAGTAATTGAAAATTATAAACAAACATACAAAGAAAAAGATAGACTAAAGAAATCCTAGAAAAATAAAATAAAAATCTCACTAGAAAGGAATCTAGTGAGTAGACCTAATAAAATAAAAGTTCAACCAAAACAATAACTATTCCCCGGCAACGGCGCCAAAAACTTAGATGCACGGGATTAAGACCACGCACTAGGGTTTTACCTCTCAAGTGATCTTGAGAAGCTTGCAATCCCCACCAGGCAGTGTACCTGACCGATGTAGTATAGTGTAGTGGCAAGTACCGGGGGATTGATCGTTCTCTGCAGGAATAGTGTCGTTAGGATTGAAAAGCTACTCTTGTAGGTCTAGGGGTGAGGGAAGATTCTTTTTGTATTTTTATATTTTAACGAAAGCAAGTAAAAATCTCGGTTTTGAAAGAGTGGGCGGAATTAGTTGCTAGTCAACTAACCCAAATAACTACTAATGCAAATAAAATAAAATAACAAGAAAGTAAATGTTTGTGAAAACTAATATGAAGAGAAGTGTGTTTACTTAGATTTCCTTACTCCCTAACTATCTTTTACCGATTGATTAGTGTGTATTAATTGCGTGGATGACGGATTGTATTCCTTAATACCATTCGTAGGGGTGTGTACGGACTTCCCCTAACTCTATGAGATCCTACTTCACTCCTATGTCGAGCCGGCTAAGAAGCTCCTAACATGGGATCACTAGAATTCACTCATGCATTAAATACAATCAAAATAACCTTAGTACACCTTGGTTCATGTTTCTTAAGACGTTCAAGCATGTTACCAACCGGAAGTCTGCCAGTTTTCTTAAGCCTAACATCGATAATCACCCATCCAATACAATTAATAACACACCATTCAATCAATAATCAATAGTTAGGTTTCATTAGATCTAAGCAAACACAAAGAAAATCTAGCCTAGCATGTTAAACAAAAGACAAGAACAAGATAGAATCAAACAACACATAGACATATTGAATGATTAATTGATTACTTATCTTCAATGTAACATGAGAGATCCAAGGGTATAAAACCCTTAAAAAAGCTGCAAAAATCGTCTAGGGTTTCTCTCTAAAAAGTTCCACACGAATGACTAAAAATTATGCGAATATATATAGAAAAACAGATCTGACGGCGTCACGTTATGGACTTGACGCCGTCACCTCGCCGTGGTTAGGGTTTCTTGATGGCCTTCTTTACGCCGTCCCCCTTTAATCTCCCGAAATCCATTCTGGCCTATCAAGGCTTGACGGCGTCACGTCCATGCTTGACGCCGTCAAGGGAACTATTCAGCAGATTTTTGGCACTTTGTCAAATTCTTCACTTTTATGTTCCAAAAACGTCCAAAATGCTTCCTTTTCCAGAATTTCTCTCCAAAGTACCTAAAATGCCAAAAGGAACGATTTAGGGCGATATTTGATCAAATAAATACGATTTAGGGCTTAAATGACCCCCGAAAAGCGGTACACTTTTCGCCTTATCATTTTGATATATTGTTGGATCGATATACTCTGACTAAACTAACTATGTAGCTTGTAAGGGTTGAGTAATCTTGAGTAAAACTAAAACTACTAACAATTAAACACTGATATAACTCTGTTAAGTATGCGGAATCTACTTCAACACAGCTAAGAAGAATAACAAAACTTTTTATTAATACCAAACTTTGAACCTGCTTACACTACAGATTCCCTAACAACTCTAATCGCTAAATAACTCTATAACCTTGTTCGTACTTGTATTCTCTAATGCCAACCTAGGGGTCCTTTTATAGGCATAAAGAAAACCCTAGTCGGTTTACAATTCTTGTACGACAAGTAAACTAATTCTAAACTAATTCTAGAATATTCTAATAACTTTGCATTACAATCCTTTTCACGATATTGCATAACAGTCCTTTGTCATAAAAGTACTTTAACTTTCTTCATGCATGAGTAGTACTTTGACATAAGCAGTACTTTGACTTTCAAGCATAAGCAGTACTTTGACATAAGCAGTACTTCAGACTTCATATCCCAACATATATTAAGTGCATTTTAAGCATATTTTGAAAAAGTTTGGACAAGTGAGTGTTCTAATTCTCCGTCCCCCCACTTAAGTTAAACAACGTCCTCGTTGTTTGTGTTAAAGGTTAAAACTGGAAAATAAAAGAATTAGAACAGAAAAACTTCCCTGATATTTGCTCAGAATGATCTTCCATTACGCGTTTATGAGCAAAAATCAACTTTCTTGTGGATTAGAACGTTTAAGCTTCATAAGTGATGTTTCCACAAAAAGTGCAGGAATCTATAATACCACCTAGACTTTAACACACCTGAGTTAAGAAGGTTCAAACTTGCATAATACATTAGTAGTTAGTAAAAATAAAACCTAAAAAATTAAAATTGTAAATCATCAGGTTAGTCGATACGCCGCATCCTATGGAAGAAGATTTGCCGTATTGAGCCTGGAATTAATACGAAATAAAATAATATATAGGATAGGATGCGTCGCATCTGTTTTACTAGATGCGCCGCATGTAGTTACCAGACAGACTGTTATCAGTCTACTAAAAATTTCATAATATAGTTAAATTTGATGTCAATATCCATAACTCAAATCCTTAGATATGTTGAACTGAATGCCAGTCTTGCTAGATCAAACATTGAATAAACATCATGAATAAATTGACATCAGAAATCAAGTAATATTACAATTCAGGTTAATAATCTCGATAAATATACAAAGGTAAAAATGAATCAGATAAGGTCGTTTTCAATCCTCAGCCTTTGTATCCTATCAATGTGTGATGGTTCTTCGTTGCAGTAAACAAGCCCGCGTATAATCAAGACTTGTTATTTGAAACAACACTAGAGGAATCATCACATCAAAGGTTCTTGGAACAATCGTTCTGACTTTTTTAGAGTCGCAGATAATACCGGTGAAACCGTTTTCAATGCACACGATTATCCCAAGCATTGATGTTGATGACTTCAAGTGATTGCTTAATGTTGTGTTAGGGTATCCCTAACATGATGTGTTTCAAAATTCCCTAAGGAAGTTGTTTTGAAAGAACGAACTTTGTCCAAATGTTCCTGCATTGAATAATCATCTACAAAGAAAAACTCGAATTAGGCTGTAATGTCAATCAACAAACAGATGCGGCGTATTAGAATAGTTATGTGCCGTATCTATTTAGAAGATGCGGAGTAGATAGAAAATAGATGCGCCGCATCATAACCCGACTCACAGTTCCCAGCACCAGAGTGTGTAATAATACTTAGAGTAATCGATTTCAAAAATTCTCCATACACCAATCGGCTTAACTAAGTCTTAATAGTCAATTTATCTAAACTAATTTACCCGATCTATCAAAATATTCCACTTATATTAAAATTTAAAGCATGGTACCACTTATAATTTTCAATAAAAATTAAAGGTTAGAATACAATAAATAATAATAAGAATAAAACAACAGTAGATTAAGATTAGTACCTTTGGTGTTAAATTGACCGAACAATTAAGAAGATAGTATAGCCCATCTAAAATGTATATANNNTATATATATATATATAATTTCAAAATAAGAGCAATTGGCATGACCGTTTTATAGTGGATTATAATTTCGTTGTTTAGCGGATAATGATTTATTCCACGATGAGGAAAAAATATCGCTTTGAGATTATAATCTGGACATGATGTATTACATAGATTATTGTCTGAAGAATTTTTACGTAAATCACAACTTTCGTTATGGATTTCGGTGTTTTTGCATTTAGGTAATTTATAATAAAAGAGGTTCATATCAATGTCTAGCACACTAATTTCACATTTTAGTAAACCGTTTTTTAAAAATTTTCTTTTCAGACACTAATATGTAATAATCAGATTTAGGTAAAGGTAATTCACTTTTATCATAAAATAATTGGGAAAAGTTTTGTAAAGAAATTTCCTTTTAGTTAAGCGAATCTTAGTAAAGGATATCTGGAAAAAGAATTGAAGACACTCAATGTTACCTGCACTGAGTTTCCTCTTACCGTTTATTGCAAGCTTCCAGTTATCGTGGTTTTGATCACTTCAACTAGAGTCTCTAGTTAGGTTCAGAATGTAATCTTCATAGTGATGCAAAAGTCATCTTTATCCTGAAAGTAAACTAACTTGTGCACGAGAGTAGTGAAAAGATCAAAGTAATTATCAAAAATCAACTATATTTATAAAAATTAAATGCGCCATATTATCGTTACGTTTCAAAATACAAGATTTTTTATTTAGCAAATGCGCCGTATCGATAAAATCGATGCGTCGCTTCTGTTTAATAATTCGAAAACTGTTTTAATTTAAATATTAAATATGTCGTATCTGTTAAAACAGATGCGTTGCATGGCGTTAGGGTTTCGAAAAAATTTCTTATTAAAAATAGAATATGCCGTATCTTGGAGAAAAGATGCGTCGTACTCGAGTTATCAAACGCGTTGTATTTTTATAAAATTAAAACGCAATACACCGCATCTGAGAAACATATGCGCCTTATCGTTTGTATCAGCACAATACAACGACAGCAGTTAGTACAAAAAAGAAAAATAAAATAAAAATAAAATAAAATTACAGAAAATAAAAACACACAAAAACAGTAAATATGCAAATTATACAATGAATGCAATCTATCTAATATACAACAAGTTAGGGGTTAGTGTCTAAAAACCTAATAAAAGAAAAAAAAAAAAAAACCTAATTAAAATACTAATCAATTTAATAGATAATAACAATTCACTCCCCGGCAACGACGCCAAAAACTTGATGTGCTGGGTGTGTCATTGCGGTTTAGCAGTTTTAATGCCTACTCAAGTTTTAAATTTATATTTAGCCGACTTATCAATAACACACACACTTAACGAGCAGTGTACCAGGTCAGTTTGTATATAATNTAATAACAATTCACTCCCCGGCAACGACGCCAAAAACTTGATGTGCTGGGTGTGTCATTGCGGTTTAGCAGTTTTAATGCCTACTCAAGTTTTAAATTTATATTTAGCCGACTTATCAATAACACACACACTTAACGAGCAGTGTACCAGGTCAGTTTGTATATAATGGTAAGCAGAATGTCGATCACTAAGAGTGGAACGTATTATCTAATTATTTTAATCAGTATTTTAATATCTAAGTTAGTTTTACAGTCTAATCTAACGAAAGGGGGTTCCAGCCTGATAGACTGGCACAGTTTGGTTAATTAAACAGTAAATAAAACTAATGAGCACGAATCAGCGAATAGCATACACGTACACAAATAGATAATAGAGACAAAGAAGACCTGTCCTGATAATTAAGCAGCTTGTCACTTGTTTTATTGCTAGTTTTATATGATGTGTATATAGTTAAACCTTTCTCGTTGGTTTCATTATATCAGGGCACGTTTAGTAATGGAAAATTTTTCCTAGTTTTCATTTTTCAGTTTTCTGGAGAATGGGGAAGCTATTCTTTCTCTAGAGAACACTTGAAAACGTGTTTAGATAGAGTTTTCTAAAATGGAAAACCTATGGAGAACTCATAAAGGGAGTTTTCCAAAACTTAGTTATAAACTTGGAAAACAGCTTCTCCATTTTTCCAAGAGAACTTTTGGAAAAAACTCAATTTGAACGCGTTTTCCATTTTCTTAGGTTTTCTTGGAAAATTTTTCTGGAAAACCTCCTTACTAAACACGCCCTTAATGATTACTTATGAATATCCTACTTATCCAAAGACATCGAATTAAATAGGCGAGGAAGGGGTATGGCAGCCCAAGCAGTGCTCAGCTAGACAAAGAGGTAATCAATGCACTAATATAAATTCACCAAAGACATCAAACATATAAACTTCAATTGATGGAAAGCAATTTTAAGGCGGGCATTTGATTTTGCGTACTCACAAACTACCACCCATCTATCCTGATGAATTAAAGCTTACTAGTACAATAAAACAAAACTACTTAATGAATTGAATACATGCAGGACCTTCTTACAGCTCTAATATCTTTGTTTGGGGCGTGTCTTGTGTTGCTTGTTCGTCTGAATTCGACTCCTTAGGGTTTTGGTCCACACAAAATTCGTCTAGGTCTTGGGGTATTTATAGTTTCTGTCTGAGGGTTCGATGCGGCGCATGTAATGAGCAGATGCGGCGCATTGACTTAACTTTGCGTGGGGTTCAAGCTTATTATATTCTAGAATATTCGTACACCGCCTTTAGATGCGGCGTAACTTGAATCTTTATGCGGTGCATGTCCTTCAGTTGTCTTGGATTGTTTCTGGTGGAGTCTTGATAGTGATACGCCGTATGTCAATTGTGTGATGCGGCGTATCTTGAGTTGAACGAGCTTGATCTTCTTCTTTGACCAAAGTTTCATATGCGGCGCTTGGTATAGTTCCATGCGGCGCATTCTTCAAAGTCAGGAAATGGTCTTCGAATTCATCTAAGTATGATATTGCGGCGTATCTGTTGAGTGAGATATGGCGCATCTTCTGGATTTCAGTGGACTTTTGACATCTTGCTCATTTTGCTCCATAATTAGTCAAAAATCGCCAAGTTTCACCTTTTACCTGTTTTTACCTGAGAATCACTAAAGTAAACATTAAAGCACTGATTTCTCATACATAATAAAGTAAAACAAGTCAAATAAATAGGATAAATGATGATAATAAAATGTACTTATTTGATTTCATCAGTATCACCTGTAAAAATTAAAGAAAAATAATAGTCATAACGTGATTAATCTCGCCTGTTTAAACCAACGGGCCATAAATAATACAAATAAACTTTTGCTGTTGGGTTTTATATTTGAGTTGATAAGTACAAACTACAAGTGAAGAATGAAACAAGAATGAAACATGAAGGACCTAAGAAGACAAAAGGAAATTCTACAAAAAGATGGAGATTACAGGAATATACGGTTTAGAATACTTTTGTAAACCTAATTCTCTATTATATAAAGAGATACAGGTCTTTATGTTTTATGTGTGTCAAAGATGTAAACACCAAAGGTGTGTGTATGTGTGTGAACCTGGCGTAGGGTTTAGAAAACGCCTAGGTTGTGTTCTTGTTTAACCTTAAGGATCTTATGATTCCTTGTTAGTGTAGCTAACACGTTCTACCATTGATCAAGGTAGAATTAGGGTTATTGTGTTTGTAATAGTAGTTGTTAGAGATGACGACGAAGAAACCTTGTTACAATAATAAAGATGTTTACTTATTCCGCTGTGCATGATTGTTGTCTTTATTATTGTTAACCCTAGATGCTCTAAACGGTCCAAGGAGTCTAATAAACTCCACAAGTGGTATCAGAGACAGGTTTCTGATATTTTGATTTAGAAGATCCAAGGAACAAGCTTAACCACTTCACTCAGATCAATGAGATGGAAAATAACCAGTCCTACTCTGCTCTAAGGCTTCCCAAGCTCAAACTCAATGAGTTTGAGATGTGGAGGATAATGATTGAGCAATACTTTCTCATACAAGACTATGCTTTGTGGGAGATCATCTTAACTGGTGACTCCTTCAAACATGAAAAAACGACTGAGAAAGTTGGTGACAAAGAAGTAGTAACAGTTTCTGCACCTTCTACAAGTGATGAAAGAACACAGAAGAAGAATGACATGAAGGCAAGAACCTTGTTGCTAATGACTCTTCCTAAAGACCAGATCATTGCTTTCAGTAAGTACAAAAAAGCAAAAGAACTTTTTAAAGAGATCTGCTCAGTATTTGGTGGTAATGATACTACCAAGAAAACTCAAAAGACATTGTTGAAGCAAAGTTATGAAAATTTCTCTGCTTCAAGCAATGAATCTTTTGACAGCATCTTTACCAAACTCCAGAAGATAGTAACACAATTGACTGTGTTTGGAATTGAGGTAGATCAGGAAGACCTCAATTTAAAATTTCTAAGAAGTTTGCCTTCTGGGTATCATACTAATGTCACAGTCTGGGAAAACAAACCAGAATTAGGGTTATTGTGTTTGTAATACTAGTTGTTAGAGATGATGACGAAGAAACCTTGTTACAATAATAAAGATGTTTACTTATTCCGCTGTGCATGATTGTTGTCTTTATTATTGTTAACCCTAGATGCTCTAAACGGTCCAAGGAGTCTAATAAACTCTTGCTTTATGTTAACTTACACTTCTTTGCTATCCTCGACTAACTAAAGCTTCCTATCGGGGTTATTTTCTGCATTATATCTACCTGTGGCAATATGACTGACTGGAAGATCTTTCTTAAAACTACTTATACTATTCGTCCAGGCATTGCGCTGCCACATTACGATCAGATTTTCAATGAACATTTCATTAGCTCTTCCAACCACCGCGACCCCATAACCTCAGATACATACTCAATTCCTGTAAAGACCCAAAAACAAATTTAGGATTTCTTTTTTCATAAGGTTACATAACAATATAATTCACAAAATTTATCAAAATGTTAGAAATAACCCATGTAACATTCTTTTTCTTCTGCAATAACAACAGCAACTATTTCAGTAATCTCTTCAAGTAAACAAAGACCTAAATTGAACTTAAGTATTGTACCAAATAAAATGCTTTAACAAAACATATATGACGTACAACCAATGTTTCTATGCCGATACAGATTAGGGTGTTTGTAATTTGAAATCACGCATAATATACTCCTAGTCCTCAACTTTCTCTAAATCAGACACTAATTCCGCAAACAATATTACATCATTATATACTTATTATTAAATTAAGTAAACGGATGTGCAAAAATTTTGAACGGCAAACGTACCATTGTTAATTCGTCCTTATTAGCATGTATGCACCAAACCTGTGGACCGAAAAAAAATCCAATATTTAGATGACTTGGCCTCAGATACTCCAAAAGATGGGTGAAGATCAAACCACATGAACAAAAGGTGCAACGAATCTGCACAATAATAACGATCAGCGTATTAGTATCAGTTAACTTCCGGCACGTATATTGCTTAAAAGAAAGGAAAATATATGATACTTACGATGCGCCTATTCAGATATGTTTCAATGTATCAGGTAACTCGCCTCTGCACGTCGATTGTGTGTGCACATCATCTCCACGCAGCTCACCAGCCACATTCCACACAAAATTCATTAAAAATTAGGTCTAAAAATGTTTTGCAGATGAAGTGTACCTGTACCAAGACTCTTTATTGCTAAAATAGCTTAATCCAGCCCACTGATCGCTGAATACCCATGACACATACATACATACGCTCACATCTATACCGAAACCGGATGGTCATCACGCAATGGCTCAGAAAGGCGAACGCCAGCCATGGCTGCAACCACCGCTTGGGTAAGGCTGCCCTGCCAAGATACCGACGTCGCCAAATCAGTTATGTGACAACTGGTAAAATTGAGTGACTTTTAACTTCCGCATTACTATTTTTATAAACCCGAGTATTGAAGTAAAATGATTTTGAGGAATTTGGATTAGAAAGTTGAATATATATCAAACGTTTATCGTTTTGAGTAATAATTAGGCTATTTGAGTACTTCGCGTTAGGCACTATTTGACTTTAGCACTAGAAATCCTAATGAAACGTATTTTGGACAAGTAACGATTGAGAATCTTTTGACATAAAAATTCACTTAGTTTACCCGAGTCGTAAAAATATGTTTTTAATTGGGTCTATTATTTAAAAGAACTTTTGGAAATATATTGGGGAATTTATTGTAAAACACGTGGTGTGTACTTAAAAACGAATTTGGTGGCTACCGGCTAGACTTATAAACTCAAAAATATGTTTTGGGATAAGTTTTATAAAAATAAAATTTTTGGGCTCCCTAGTTCAACTAAACTCTAAAACTAACAACTAAGGGGACCATTTTTGCCAATAACCCAAAGATATCACCACTTATCCCTTCTTTATTCTTTTTTTATAACAAAATCAAACCCTAACCCTCTCCTCTCTTCTCTCTTGCACCGGCCACACACACACACCACACACACACTTCATTTTTTCATCATCCAAGCTCAAAAACATCATCCCCATCCATTTCCAATCATCCCTATATAATTTTTATACATTAAAACGACCCAAAAACGTAAAACCCATTTAAATTCGTGGGGTTTGTCATTGTCTTCATCACTTTTGTTGTTGAAATCTTGTTTGGTTTGAAGAAAAGGTAAAGTGGTAAGTATTTCTTGAAGGTTTGACTTTGTTACAAGTCAAACCCACGAATTCTTGTAAAATTTGGGTAAAACTAAATGGGTTTTGATGTTTTAATATGTTTTGGTTAATAAAAACATAAGAGAAACAAGTTTGGTATCGATTAGAAGTGATTTGGATTCGGATTTGTGGTCAAACCGTGGGTTTGACCCACGACCTATCCATGTTTTTGGTGTTTTGACCCATTTTGATGATATTGGTTGTTGTAGTATGTTCCTAG
>LBNU01034708.1:3187-18491 GCA_014162995.1 Artemisia annua
AATTCCGCCCTATCCTCCAAAACCAGAGATTTTACTGCTTTCCTAAAACATAAAAATACAAAAAGAATCTTCTTCCACCCTTAGACCTAGATTAGAGTAGCCTTTAGCCTAACGAACACTATTCCCTGTGAGAGAACGATCAATCCCCCGGTACTTGCCACTACACTATACTACATCGTTCAGGTACACTGCCTGGTGGGGATTGCAAGCTTCTCGAGATCCCTCGAGAGGTAAAACGTAGTGCGTGTTGCAATCCACGCGCATCATGCTTCCTATTGTTTTTTGTTTTGATTGGGTGATGTCGATGTTAGGCTTAAGAAAACTGGCTAACCTCCTATATGGTAACTTGCTTGAACGTCTTAAGAAACATGAATCGGATGTGTAATACGATTATATGGTTGTATTTAATGCATAAGCGAATTCTAGTGATCCCATGTTAGGAGCTTTTAGTCGGCTCGACATAGGAGTGAAGTAGGAGCTTATAGAGTTAGGGAAGATCGTACACGGCCCTACGAATGGTATTAAGGAATGCAACCCGTCAATTAAAACAAGGTGTGACAACTCAATAGGTAGAATTGGATAGCTATCAAGGAGTAATACATCATAGGTAGACATGCTTCACTTCCCTTGTAGAACTCTAGTTTACTTTCTTGCACATTAGTTTAAGTAGTAGCTTTTGGGTTAGTTTATTAGCAACTAATTCCGCCCCTCCTTCCAAAACCCGAGATTTTTACTTGCTTTCCATAAAATATAAAAATACAAAAAGAATCATCCCTCACCTCTAGACCTAGTAGATAAATTTCAATCCTAACGAACACTATTCTTTGAGTTAAACGATCAATCCCCCGGTACTTGCCACTTCACTATACTACATCAGTCAGGTACACTGCCTGGTGGGGATTACAAGCTTCTCAAGATCCCTTGAGAGGTAAAACCTACTGCAAGGTTGCAAAACCACGCATCAGTTACATGGAAAAGGTGGGTTTGTGACTTATGTGTACGTAACCTACATTGATCTAACCGATGTATCGTCATGACCGTTTTCGAACCCTTTAACTAGCCAACCCAGTATGTTTGCCAAATAAGGTTTGAACTTGAGATCTCTTTTGAGTACATTAGGATGTTCAACTATTAGGCCACTTTGATGGTAGGTTTCTTTATATTGCTAAAGTGATAAGATTCTCTATTTATGTTATCCTATGAAGTCGAGTTTTTTTCTCTCTAATTTACGCGGCTTAACCAGTATTTTCGTACCCGTTTCCATAATTTTCCTTAGCATGTTCACTTTAATGGTTTGAACACCAATCCTTTTTAGGACTCCTTACCATGAGATCACGTCGAAGATAACCTTCCACGATGTTTCTATCTTTTTTTTGTATTGATCTTGCATTTCTAATTTCTAAAAGATATTGATATATTGTCGGATAAAAAAAAATGTTGATTTATGTTGTTCGGGAGGTTGAGGTTGATCAAAGAACACAAAACAATACATGGTTTTAGAGAGAGAAAGTAAAGAGATAGTGAGGTGAATGAAAGAAAATGTATTATTAAGAAAGAATAGCTTACACACCCACACCCACACCCCTCATGGAGAGTCATGAAGGTATTTATAGGCTCATTACAACTAAACTATGTCTCGTGTACATTAGTAGTCCCTGGGAGCACAACTTTTTACGTATCTAGTCCAATTCACGTGTAAGATACCAACTTCACAAAATACCAAAGCTAGATGGTGTCACACGTGAATGGTTACAATGAGACCTACAAATACATAATCAAAATTATAAAACAATAATAACAATGTTGTTGAAGTGCAGAGTCTCTATAATCAAGATATTGAGGATGACTTGGAGTTCTTTCTTCTAACGATCTCGGCTTTGATATTTGGCGCTGATGGCTCTGATCTTTTTCAGTCTGAACTCCTTATGTATCATCCTTGAGTTCCTTATTTCGAATACTTCGGCATCGATCTTTGGCACTGACAGCTCTGATCCTTGGAGCTCTGAACTTCTTGTGCTGTAATGATCTAGTTAGGTTATTACTCCCTCCTGACTAGTGAACCTTCTTCTTTAATTTTCTCCCTCCCAAACTAACAACCCTTTATAAAATCCCTTTAGTCTTCAGGCACGCAGTAGAGAAACTAGACTGTAGACTGTAGCACAATGGTTGTATGATCGGGGAGCATTTTATCAACATAACTCACATAAAATGTATCCAAGTTGGTAAATAAACCCCGATGTATACGTCATTGGTACCTCTTTGGTTTCAGATTAAGCACAGTTCCCTCAATTAACCAAATCACGAAAGATGAAACAGTAATACCCGGTTAACCTACCAGAAAAATCGATGGTGTATATGCCTATAGCCCTTCTTCATTGACCCGATAAATCCCCGTGTACACTACTTCTCTTTCCTGATGGTTGCGAGTTATCAAAATCATCCTAATGTTGTGTACATGCCGTAAAGTCAACTTGAACTGGAAGCAAATGTTAAAGCCATAACATCCTTTAAGCATAATTTCGTGAGAAGATGTTCATAAATACTCTCAATACAATTCTCTTAAACCAACCCATAATCAAAACTCATTTTAATTCAATCGGCTAATAGTAATGACCACATATGGAGACAACCCGATATGACCAACTTGAAAAATAAGTAAACACCCCAAATTTGTGACTTAATGCTTGTACAAAAGATAAATGTGACTTTGAACCTATACTGAGCACTACAACGTAACTCTTTAAAGTATCAGGTGCACAGTGAATAAACGCCCAGAAAAGTTTATCTTGAGACATACAACCAACCAACCAACTATCTTGGCTCAAAGATAAATAGTACATCTGAGAAATGTCACTTTCAATCCCAAATAAATAATACCATACAAAAACCCCGTAGTCACTTTGTTAAAATAATACCAATTCTAGCCGTGTAATAATTAACCCCGTGAAAATTTGTAAGTCTAAAATACCACCTTAAACCAAAAATATACTATCAACACAATCACAATATTGATATATTTCGGATAACCCATTTCGTCAGTCCATTTATGAGATCCATCAGCCCAGTCAAATTTAACTAATAACAAAAAATATGACAGACAAGCCCATTATATCATAACCTTTGGCCCAATTTGAATAATAAGTCTGGATCTATAATAACACAAATTATTAGGTAATAATATACACATTAACCCTAAGTTTTTCATTTCAACAATCCCAAACACACACACATCAATAAGTCCACCCCTCATCTCCTAATTTCTCTCAATCATCTAACCGCCATCTCCTTCATCACTTGCTCTGATACCAATTGTAGGATTGAAAAACATGTTGATTTATGTGGTTCGAGAGGTCGAGGTTGATTAAAGAACACAAAACAATACATGTTTTTAGATAGAGAAAGTAAAGAGAAGGTGAGGTGAAAGAAATAAAATGTATTATTAAGAAAGAATAGCTTACACACCTTCACCCCTCATGGAGAGTCATGAGGGGTATTTATAGGCTCAACTTTCTGTGTATCT
The DNA here is from genome assembly GCA_014162995.1 of Artemisia annua. Taxonomy (NCBI): domain Eukaryota; kingdom Viridiplantae; phylum Streptophyta; class Magnoliopsida; order Asterales; family Asteraceae; genus Artemisia; species Artemisia annua. The sequence goes on from LBNU01034708.1 coordinate 6,708, forward strand.
AGTCCAATTCAAGTGTAAGACGCCAACTTCACAAAATAGCAAAGCTAAAAATATTATTTGAATAATTTGCATTCTTGAAACACTGAAACAACTTTAAGTTATACATTGTAAACTTGATGTTTTTTGCTCAACTAATTGACTTTATAGTTTCACATTTAGAGTGTTGGATACACATTTGCCATAAGTTTTAACTTATTAACTTTTTGAGTAAACTCCAAAATACATCCCTGTAGTTTACCCCGTTTCGCACTATACATCACTCTCGCAAAAGTTGCAACAGATACATCACTCCGTTAGTAAAAGTTAACCTATATACATCCCTCCGTTAAAATAAGGACAAACGATGCAAATTATTTCTCCGTTATCTCCTAACGAGATAGAAAATATTTACACCGTTAGTCCTCTGGGTTAACTGTATTTGCACCATTAGTCCTTCTTTTACGTTTTCGTCCGTTTTTTTTATGTTTTCGTCTGTTTTTTACGTTTTCGTCTGTTTTTTTTATGTTTTCGTCTGTTTTTTTACGTTTTTGTCTGCTTTTTTACGTTTTCGTCTGTTTTTTAAGTTTTCGTCCGCTTTTTTACGTTTTCATCCATTTTTTTAAAGTTTTCACCCGATTTTTTTCGTTTTCGTCTGTTTTTCTTACCTTTTTTATCCGTTTTCGCCCATTTCTTTTATGTTTTCGCCTGTTTTTATCCGTTTTTGTCTGTTTTTTACGTTTTCGTCTATTTTTTTTACTATTCATCCTCGTATTTTTACTATTTACTTTTACTATTCATTCCGTGTATATATATATATATATATATATATATATATATATATATATATATATATATATATATATATATATATATATATATATATATATATATATATATATATATATATATATATATATTGTAATTAGGTAAATTTACTAAAAGAGAACTTGACATTTGATAAAAATGTTTCTGTATCGATTTTAAATCACAATTTTGACCCTTTTCTGATCCGAATCATCAAAATTTTAAAACACGAAAGTTTTCTGGAATGATGTTTTACATCAAGACTCGCGAGATTTCAACATGAAAATCCAAAACAATGGTTGTTTACTACCAAACAAAAGAAGTTCTGATTTTGACTATTCTCATCTCATCACAATTATTAGTTTTTTTTGCCTAATCTTTAAATATAACTTGCTAAAACAAGTTAACACAACATAAGAGTGAGACAAGATTAAAAAAGATCTCAAGTTTGTATCTCAAAACGTAAAAAAGCAAATGAAAACGTAAAAAATGAACGAAAACGTAAAAAAATGGACGAAGACGTAAAAAAAGAACGAAAATGTAAAAAACCAGACAAAAGCGTAAAAAAAGCGGACGAAAACGTAAAAAAATAGACGAAAACGTAAAAAAGCGAACTAAAACGTAAAAAATGGACGAAAACGTAAAAACACGGATGAAAACGTAAAAAATGGACGAAAACGTAAAAAACGGACGAAAACGTAAAAAAACAGATGAAAACGTAAAAAACAGACGAAAATGTGAAAGAAGGACTAACGGTGCAAATACAGTTAACGCAGAAGACTAACAGTGTAAATATTTTTTTATCTCGTTAGGAGATAACGGAGAAATAATTTGCGTCATTTTTCTTTATTTTAACGGAGGGATGTATATAGTTTAACTTTTACTAACGGAGTGATGTATCTATTGCAACTTTTGCGAGAGTGATGTATAGTGCGAAACGGGGTAAACCACAGGGATGTATTTTGGAGTTTACTCTAACTTTTTTTTGGATAAAGTGTTTTACCCGAGCGAATATTATAAATGCAATAAAACATTAGTTACAAAGAGAAGAGTGGGATGAGCCCCTCTCATACCAAAGCATAAAAGCTAAACTACATGCTTGACATATCCAAGACATGACTTCCACTAAGAATATGAGACATAATAAAAATAAGATAAGAAAATGCAAGTCTCGAATTCTCAATCACCAACACAGCTACGTTATGCTTCTTTTATCTTCCTCACCATGATCAATAGGCAACTTCCAAAGAGTCTTCAATCTAGCAACATAAGTAGTCTTTTTGAACCGAATCGTGAGTAACTTAAGTCTCACTACTTCAACTATTACATCCTTAACTTGAGCTACACGCCTTTGCCCTTTTAATAAAATCTGATTGTTCCTTTCTTGCCATAATAAGTATGAGGATGCAACAATTATAAGTCTACCAACTATACTTAGAAGTGTTCTTTTATGTGCCATAGGCTGAATCCAACCTACAATGTCATTTCACCTTGATGAAACGTTGGTATTATCCAACCATGGTTTCACCAAGTCACGAACTTGCATAGAAAAAGGACATTCAAAGAATAGATGCGTGTGAGAATTGGGTTGAGTGCTGCATAATGGACACTTAAGAATGTTTAAGTTGGTATTTGACCCAACATCCATTGCTTAAGCTTATGTTGAGTCTTCAAACTTCTCCCATAAACCAGCCACAAATGAAAAAATGTTTTGGAATGCAATAAGGAGACCACACAATATGAACTAAGGTACTCCATTCCCTCTTAATCTAATTGTATCCCATGCAAGAGAAATAGAAAAATCACTTAATCGGCGATAACATCAAATAGTTCTGATATTTTAAGTATCAATTTCCCCATAATGTGCTCATTATTAGTGTAATTTTGCATGAATATATGCTCTTATCGCTTATTATCTCATTTCAGGGTATTGACGAGCATTGGAACGAAGAAACACGAATTATGAATGAAGAATAGCAAAGTTACACCTGGGCCTGCTGACCAGAAGAGAGTTATGGCGTAGGAACCAACGATAACCTATGCCGTAACTAATATAATCACTATAAGACTAAGTCAACACTGCTCAAGGTTACGGTGTAACTCCATTAACAAGGTTACGCCGTAGAAATCCAAAGACTTAGCCAATTTAAGCAATCAATAAGGTTACACCGTAACCCATTTCATGGTTACGGCGCAGAAATGAAAAAAATGTTAACGAGCGTTCTGTGGGCGTAACCTACTTTTGAGGTTACACCGCAGAGGTTATAGAAGGAAAAACGTATGGACCAAGTTTGAAGGTTACGGCGTAACCTGGTCGATTTAGTTACATCGTAAGTACCACAATATCGGTGAAGATATCATGTGTAAACGATAGTTACGGCGTAACCACTCACTTATGGTTATGCCGTAACATGGTCGTGCCAGGAAAATCTATAAATTTAATGAATTGAGAAGGAAATTGAGAAGGCTAAAAAATGATAGATTTTTAACTTAGATCCAAGTTTTTCACGTGTACAACTCATTTTAATGTGATTCTAATACAAAATATGTAAAAAGAATTTGAATCAATATTGAAAATTTCACGATTTTACGATATAAGTATATTCGTGAATCATCTGTATAAATTTAATGAATCATTACCATAACTCAATTTTTACAAAGATTTGTGAATCAAATTTGTGATTTATAGATTCAATTCACTACTAATTGATGTATACTTGTGAATCAAATCAAAAAAATATGAATCAATAGCTCAAACGAAGATTTCTCAATCTCCTTAATCTCAAAACCTTCTCAATGGAACCAAAGTGAGTGAAGAAGTTCTATGGCATAACTCATTAATAGAAGTTACGCTGTAATTATTGATGAAAAGAAATGAATGATGATGAGGGAATACCTAGTTTGAGTATGATAGACAAGATTAGTGATAACTTCTAGGTTCTAACTAGGTTTTTGAAGGTCGGATTAGTGTGCATTTATCACCTTTGTACGACATCTACCTTTGGCACACTAACTTGTTACTTGATGATCCGATTTTCGTACCTTGATGCTTGGATTAGGGATGGATGATAGGCGGTGATGACTCGATTATTGACTAAGACTATTTGTTTGTTTGATTTTTTCAATTTTTACACCTTATCAAGTGCATTCCATGTCTTATCCTACCCATTTTGTTCTTAATGATCTACGCTTCTAGCTTAGGTGAGGGAGCGAGCAATCATTGGTTTTTTGGCCATGGATTTGGTCATGTATCATTGATTTTGTCGCCTTCACCGTAGCGTATGAGTAAAGACATTAGGAATAATTTACTTCTTGCCCTTTCATTTGCTAACCCAATATTGCCTTTAAGGATTGTCTCAACCTTAGCTCTAGTGGTGGAGATTTGTATAACCGTCAAGCATATGAGTGAATACATGCTATGATTGTACTTATGAGTGATCACCCTGAAGTTGAACAATTTGATTAGAGAGTGTATGAGTGTTTTGTTCCCCACTTCGTGAGGTGTTCAACTTTGATGTATCTAGCATAGGAAGTTTTAAACTCATAACTTCCAAGCTAACTTGGGAGTAATCTTTTTAAGAATGATTTTAAGATCTACTTGAGAGCAAGTAGAGTTTAAGTGGGGGATATTTGTTAACATCAAATAGTCCTGATATTTTACGTATCAATTTCCCCATAATGTGCTCATTATTTGTGTAATTTTGCATGAATATGCTCTTATTGTTTATTATCTCATTTCAGGGTATTGATGAGCATTGGAACGAAGAAACGCGACTTATAAATGAAGTATAACAAAGTTACACATGGGGCGCTGACCAGAAGAGAGTTACGGCGTAGGAACCAACGATAACCTATGCCATAACTAATACAATCACTAGAAGACTAAGTCAACGCTGCTCAAGGTTACGGTGTAACTCCATTAACAAGGTTACACCGTAGAAATCCAAAGACTTCGCCAAGAAGGTTGCGTTGTAACCTCGTTTCATGGTTACATCGCAAAAATGAGAAAAATGTTGATGAGCGTTCTATGGGCGTAACCTATTTTTGAGGTTACGCCGTAGAGATTATAGAATGAAAAACGTATGGACCAAGTTTGAAGGTTACGGCGTAACCTGGTCGATTTAGTTATGTCGTAAGTACAACAGTATCGGTGAAGATATCATGTGTAAAAGATAGTTACGGCATAACCACTCACTTATGTTTATGCCGTAACATGGTCGTGCCAGGAAAATCTATAAATATTTGAGGATTTTGCATCGGAGACATATCTTCCCTTTCCCAAACCTCAGCTAGGGTTTGGGGAAAGCAGCCGTATAACACAAATGAGGAGTCAGAAAGATAGAAGAAAAGTAGTTTGTGTAGTCAAGACAATCGATTCATGACATTAGATATCATTCTAGTTTATTGTAGTTTGAATTCAATTAAGCTTTATACTTAATCATTAAATGAATTCATTATTGATGTTTATCTATGCTTTGCTTGTGTACTTTGTCTTAGTTTTCTCTATATAGATATCTTATTTTCCTGTCGTTGATCCTCGTGTTTCGGTAGTGTTGAAGCTATGATAGTACCTATGAGGCTGGTTATTATTGACCATAGAAAGCTAGTTAAGTAGGTTGCGAGGGGGTGTAAGAATTGACCAAAGGACTGCACCACTCTTGTGTAAGAATTTACCAAAGGACTACCTACACTAGTAGAGATGCTTAAGAAATGTGGGAACCTTGCTAGGATGTGTAAGAATTTACCAAAGGACTACAAAACCATTGGTTTAGTGTTTAAAACACTAAAGATAGGTCTAGAAGATAGTTGGTACTTAATGACTATGAATAAACTATCGGTGAATTGACCAAAGGAGTTTGGAGTCTTGATTATAGGTTAGGCGATTTGACCAACTGAGCCTAATGATATTTAACTACTATATAGGACAAAGGAGCTAGACATTGGGCATTATAATTCAATCATTGCTTAGTGACATCACTTCCTTCTTCTTTCTCTACGTTTGATTCTTTGAGTGCATAGTTAAGTTTCAACAACAACCTCGTTTATTACAAACCAAAACCTTATTACCAACAGCTCTTGGGACGACACTCGGATTTACCTAAGCTATACTTCACATGAACGGGTACACTGCGCGTTAGAATGTGTTAGTCCAAGTATCTCTTAGTTTATAAATTTAAAACTGGATAAAAAAAACGCATCAATCGGCCATAATTTGCACGCCATACCAGCTTATCTTCAACATTAGACAGATTTGGGATATAAATTTGAGTAATATTTGGATTTAAATTATGCCAAGATTGAGGCCATCTCCGAGTCCCATTATATATCAAATCTAAAACCGCATCATTTAAATGGAAACCGACTCTTGGGATGTCTCTAAACGTTAAGTGTCTTCAAAGAGGACTCATATCACACCACATATCAAACCATATCGAAATGGTTCTACCATTTCCTATCCGAGACTACACATGAGTCCTTGTGAGATGATGAATTTGGAGAATCTTATGCCAACCCCAACTCATATCAGCCCTAGGTGGAATATCCCAAAAGCTCTAATTCTTCAATTTATTCGCATGAATCCAACGAACTCACATAGCCGCTTTACGGGTCAAAATGTTCCATATATGTGTAGGGACTAAAGCAACAACATAGATTTCAAGACGTTGAATTCCTAACCTTCCTTCATGTTTTGATAGACACAAGGATTCCAAGAAACTTTAGCTTTACTTTTCTTCATCTTTCCTTGACACCACAGAAAACCCTGATAAGACTCTCAATGTCTAGGATAATACGAGCCGGAAGGATTAAAAAAAGCCCAATACACATGCATTGAAGATAAAACCAACATAACAAGTTGTAATCATCTTGCCAAAGATAAGGTCTTATTCTTCCAATCACCAATTCTATTTTGAACTCTCTCAACCAAGACCTTGCAATCATTATATAGTAATTAAGAAGCACTAAGAGGCGGTCCAAGGTATTTAACCGCAAGTCTACCCTCTTTAAAAGGCATGATGTTAAGGATATCAAGCTTAATATGGTCAGCCACATTACTAAAATATTTCATGCTCTTAGGAAGACTAGGAACCAAACCTGATACATTCTTGAACTCGTTCAAAGATTCCATAATCACCTTATCCGAATTAGCATCACCTCTAGCAAATTCATGTCCTGGGTAGGATCCCGATCTTGAAAACCTTGTTTAGTACCATCACCAATCTTGGACGCATGTTTGAAAAGCGAACCCTCATCAATAGTGATAAACTCACTAGTAGGTACCGGCTGTTGGAATATGGTTAATTTATTAACACGTAAATGTCTAGTATCGAACCCGAGACCTCGGGATTGCACACATTACAAATGAGTATTAAGGAGAAATAATAAATGTATTTATATATTTATTATTAGACACGAGAACTTAATGACCGTTAGTGTTTACCGTTAAATGACTAACGACCGTTAGACGCAAATAAGGAAAGAGGAGTTTATATGGAATTAGGAAACAAGGAAAAGATCTAGAATCCCCTAGGGGACCTAGGTTCGGCCGAGCACAAGGGAAGGGGTATCCCTTACCCTAACTTGTTCCCAAAGTTTTCTAATTACTATATAAACAAACCTAGGGTCAATTGTTTGCCACCTTTTGTGCACACAATTATCCCTAACTTTTTCTCTCTTCTTTCTTTGCCTTGGCCGATCTTACAAACACCCATCTAGGGTTCTAGTTCGATTTTGAGCATCAAAATTGTTTCTTGTGTGATTTACTTGCATAACCTTAATACGGTTTAGTTTGTGTGTACAAGAACGAGGTAATAACTCACTATAGTTATTATCAAGAGATCGATAAACAAAACGGTGAGGGGTTTATCATAGATCTATTGTTTTCATAGTTCAAGAATCAAGAATTGCATACGGTACGTTTTCATTATGTTATGGTTAAACTATTATGTGTTATACTAGATCCATAGCTTCCGCAATATGTGCTACATGATATTAGTAATAATATGATAGTCATGATATTAAAATTCTACAGTGGCATCACGAGCCATGTATAACATGTAATTGCTTTCTGAAACTATAAAAAAACGTATCTTTAATTGTTTTAGATACACATGTTATTGTTCTAGGGTTTTTCTTTATTTTTTTAAAGAAAAATAAAACCCTAACCCAAATTTTAGAGGGGGGTTCGATTTATACATAAACCCTAATTAGGGTTTGTGGTTTAGTTAATTAAGATTAATTAATTGGATAAGAAACCCTAGGTTTGCAACGTGTTTATGTGAACTATGTGGTAATTGTTGTGCATGAATCCATGACAAAACATGCATGTTAGTCATGGATTAATTGATTGTTTTAATTGCAAGTATATGTGACACATGTTAATCATACGATAGATCTAAAATTGGGGAAGACCCCAAGTATAATAAAATCAATTTACGTGTTATGTGGTGTATAAGTAATCATGACCCCTACAATTGATTCGTCAATGTATGTACGTCTACCTTACATTGAAGGAGAGAGTCTTAATTAATTATACACATATGTAAACCTAGAATTGATTTAATTAGGGTTTATCTTGTTAAGTATGCATGTGGCTAATTGTTTCATCTTTTAATTATTTATTAGTTGTGTATTTGTTTTCTTTTAAAATTACTTGTTTATTTGTTATGTGTTTAACAAAAGTGTAAGCAATAACAAGGGTGATTTTTGAAAAGAAAATTAATTGGACTAATAATGGTGAAACATAATTATTATTAAGAACTTTACACTACGAAATCTTATGTGTCATACTTAGGGGTTGGCCTTACATGCCGTAATGCGTTAAATGCATCCTCGCGACGAGATTTGTATTGTAAAAGTTTTTAATATGTTTTAAGATGAAAGTTATAAACTTTTGGTTTGATTGATGTTTTTGTACATATGGTCTTGAAAGTAAGTCTTTTTTAGCTAATTCATAGTGATGGAAACAAGGTTTGGAAAGAGCCTAGAGTCTACCTTTGGTTTCCATGCACTTATGAGTTCGTTAAAGACGTCTTACCTACATTACCATTACATGTACAATGTCATATTAAGGGTGATTTACCTCAATTCCACTTCTGTGGATGATAATTGAAGGTTCTTTTCTAATTGGTGAACCCAATACCTCAAACAAAAGCTTTTAACTTTAGCTTGCGAATTGGTAATAAAAATTGTTTTGAAAACCTAATGTTATGAAGATGAGTGCATGCATCTTTATACATTTTTTTGATTATCACATCAAAATTAAATACCCTAAAAATTTAAGTTACATGCCATCTAACTATAAGGGACACTTGGAGTTATTCTTTGGTATGCGTGAGACCTAGGCCAAAGATTAAAGACAAGGCAAATTTCCGAGTGAGCGTGAGACCTCACATGGATAATTTGCAGTTTCTAAGTTAGACGACTTAATTAAGTTGATGTGTGAGACCTAGAACTTAAGGCATGAGATGGGATGAAACATGCTTACATGGCAAGTTGATGAATCAACTTGAAGTAAATCCCATAAATCATCTAGGAATTGGAAAATTGTTTGCCAATTATTGTACGACAGATTACCATCTTTTGTACTTTCACTATTAGTAGATCAATTGATGTTGTGAAATTATGAAAAGTTGGATCCTAGGTTTTCAAGAAACTAAGTTGGTTATATGAATATCTCCATGGGTATTCTGTTTTCTTGAAAATATTTTCATTATCGAAAATACTAATGTTTGAACTTTTTCTGTAGAAATGGCTGAACCCGATAACTCCGTGTATGCTGCTTTCAAGAGCCATCTTGAAAGAGCCAAATTGACTGGGAAAAACTTCAATGATTGGCACCGATCGCTCAGAATTGTCTTGCGAGCGACTGGTAAGCTCAATTACTTGAATACGGCTTGCCTTAAGGAGCCTGCTACGACCGCTACTGGTGCGGCCAAAGAGGAATGGAGAGTGGAGCATGCTAAGTACAATGAGATTGGGTGCTTGATGCTTCAAAGTATGGATCCAGTAATGCAAAAGAAGTTCGAGTATTATTTTCCATACGACATGATCAATAAGCTCAAGAAGGCTTATGAGAAATCTCCTGCAGTTGAATTGTATGAGTCACTTGACAAACTACACAGCTGCAAGCATGGTGATGGTAAACCAGTTGAAGACTATGTGAATGAGATGAGAGAATTCTTTGATCAACTTCACAGGGTCGGATTTGGTTACCCCGACAATGTTCAAGTTCACTTAATCAATAGGTCCGTTAACAAGGATTTTCCTGGTTTTGTACAGAACTTCAACATGCACTGCTCGGGGAAGACAGTCTCAGAGTTACTCGCATTGCTTGTTGACTATGAGAAGCATCTACCAGCTAAGGCACCTACTCCGCAAGTGTTGGCAATTCAAGGAGGTAGGATCCAGAAAAAATCGCATGTGAACAAGGGTAAGGGTGTGGCTGATAAAGGCAAGCAGGTTTTGGCCTATCAACCAAATCCTAAGGTGAATTGATGCGCGTGGATTGCAACACGCACTACGTTTTACCTCTCGAGGGATCTCGAGAAGCTTGCAATCCCCACCAGGCAGTGTACCTGACCGATGTAGTATGATGTAGTGGCAAGTACCGGGGGATTGATCGTTCTCTCACAGGGAATACTGTTCGTTAGGCTAAAGGCTACTCTAATCTAGGTCTAAGGGTGGAGGAAGATTCTTTTTGTATTTTTATATTTTATGAAAGCAGTAAAATCTCTGGTTTTGGAGGATAGGGCGGAATTAGTTGCTAGTCAACTAACCCAAGTTATCTACTTCTAAGCTACTTATATTTTTGTATTTTTTTGTTTTAGAGAAAATCAGTGGTGGAGAATAGTGTTTACTTAGATTTCATTACTCCCTAACTATCTTTTACCATGTAATTAGTATGTTGAGTTTGCGTGGATGACGGGTGTATTCCTAACAAGTCGTAGGGAGTGCGTTCAATTCCCTAACTCTATAAGTTCCTACCTCACTCTATGACGATACGTCAAGCATCCTATCATGAGCTCACCGATAGCAACCTATGCATGAAATACTACCTTAAAATCGATAACGCACATACGATTCACGTTTCTAAAGACGTTCAAGCTTGTTACCGTATAGGAGATTAGCCAGTTTTCTCTAGTCTAACGTAGTTGAAACATTCACCCAAATACAATCACAACATACACATCACAAGATAATCAGTAGTTAGGTTTCATTAGATCTAAGCAAACACAAAGTAAATTAGCCTAGCATGTTAAAAGAAAGACAAGTACAAGCATAAATCACACAACACATAGACATATTGTATGAATAAAGATTTATCTTGGATTAAACATGCAAGTTAGAGGGGTTAGGATACCCTCTAAGGTCTCTAATACACGAACTAGGGTTTAACCCTAAAGTTCTCCACTCCAAAATTCAACTTATGGTTCCACTAGGTTCTATAAAATAAAGAAAAATCGTTCTATATATATAGAAAACGCGGGCTGACGGCGTCAGCCCAATAGGTGACGTCGTCAGCTTGGCGATTAGGGTTTTCTGACGGCCTTCCTTGACGTGGTCATAATTGCTGGTTCCAGATCTGACGGCCTTGGTTGACGGCGTCACCAAATTGCACTACGAACTCTCTAGCCCGTCACGAGTATTTTTCCAATTCTGGACTTCACTTGTTCCTGACGGCGTCACCTTGTAGAGTGTGATGGCGTCACCTTCAGTAATCTTCAAGGTCTTTTGAGTTTTTGTTGTTTTCCGCACTTTTTCACTCCGAAAACGCCCGAAAATGCTTCTTTTGTGATTTTCCCTTCAAAAGTACCTAAAATGAGAAAAGAAACGACTTTGGGTGAAATCCAAACCAAAAATATACGAATTAGGACTCAAACCGACCCCTAAAAACGTAACATTTTTCGTCTCATCAAATACCCTTACACTTGAGATTTGCTTGTCCTCAAGCAAATGCGCTTTTATTCCCAATTGAAAAACAAGTTAGAGGTCATTTAATGC
>LBNU01034711.1:1922-47358 GCA_014162995.1 Artemisia annua
CTTTTTGTTTCCTAAGTGCTTATTTGTGTTTATATAAGTGTTTTACATCTTTGTTTTGTGTTTGGATTCTGTGTACAAGCTCTTAGAAGCTTTTTCATTTCTAAAAATCCATTTCAAGTTAACAAGCTCACTGATTGCTCAAATAAGCTCCCACATAGCTTATTTGGCTTTTATAAAAAGTTTTCCTTTTTAAAAGTTTGTTATTTTTTAGTGTTTATTAGTTTTGTAAAAAAGAAAAATAAAAAAAAAATGTTTAGCAAAAAAAGGGGTGAGGCAGGCTCGAACCTGAGACCTCCCCCTTTTAGAGTGATAGAGGTGTACCTGGATACCAGTTGCCCTAGGGTCTTTTTCTGGTTATACATTGCACCCTCTTTTATTTAACACCCAAAAGCCCTTTTTCCCTTTAAGCTGTTTTAGCTTATTTTCTGCTTATTTCATAACTGGACACCACCTTTTTATATTTTTCTATTTTTTTCTGCACCTTTTCTTTATAACATATATTTTTCTTGTAATTTTTAGTTTTCATTTAATAATTTAAAAAAATCAAAAACAGTTTCATAGGTTTAATAAAATTAAATAAATTAAATAGTTTTTATATTAAATAATTAACTAGGATAAGTTTTTATAATTTTTCTAAGTTTAATAAGTTTATTAGAATCTGTAAAAATTATATTTGTCATTTTCACTATTCATCTAATTAGTTTTGTAATTTTAGTTAATTAAATAGATAATTAGTTAATAATTAATATCTAATTAATAATAAATATATAAATAGTATAATAAGTATATTTTTTTCTAAATTAAGTTTTCTACATTTTTTAGACTTTTATAAATTTTCATTTTATTTCTTAACTTATTTTCTTATTTTCTTTGTAATTTATAACTTAATAAATAGTTAATAAGTAGTAATTAATTAATAATAATTATATAAATAGTATAATAATTATATTTTAAGTTCTAAAATAGATTTTACACATTTTTAGATTTTTCTAAGTTCTTAGTTTATTTTCTAAATCAATTTTCCATTTTCTTTTTAGTTTAATAAATTAATAATAAGTAATAAATAGTTAGTAATTAATAATTAGTAAATAAAATAGTTTTTAAGTAATAATAAATACATAAGTAATTTAGTTAAATAAGTTTCTAAGTTTTTTATCATTTTCTAAGTTATTTTACATTTTTAGAATTTCACTTTTATTTTCTAAATTATTTTCTAACTTTTTAGATAATTTGTATTTGTTTTTAATTTCTATACTTAGTATTTCATTTTCCTTTTATTTTTCAATCATCATTTTTAATCTTAGTTTTCTATTTTTATATTTTTAATTTGCATTTAAGTCGTCTTAAATCACAGGATTTTCACCATAGTTATAGTGATTGACTTTTGTTCACACACACCTTTTTCATTCAACACTCTTTGATTCAGGAATCTTTTTATTCACAGGATATCACACTCCAGGGAACATAACGAACCCGGGGAATCATTGTATTCTCCAGGATACATTTGCATTGAGTCCTCCAGCAGTTTTGACTTTCCGTTGACCAAATCCTTGGTTGACGAATAAGTTGACCGTTTGGGGACCAATCACCTTCCTATCTGAGATCATGTCCTCGGTCAAGAGAGGCAAACCCAACCAATATAAACTCTCAAATTAAAGAACTAAACAAAATACTAACAAACTCATATTTTATTTTTGAGTAAAATACACGGTTGGTCCCTGAACTTAACAAAAAAAATCACGTTGGGACAAACCTTGGTTTTTACGTCGCCGAAGTTCAAACTAGAGGCGAGTAGTCTCAGTAACTTGTCAAAACATGTCTTTTCACGTCAGGGCGACCTAAATTCTTGTCCAAAAAATTTCATTATAGTTAGAGTAAAATGAAACATTTGATTAGTTTTGTTAAAATGGATCAAACATTGTGTGTTGGTTGCCGCATTTATGGATCATCTCAAAAATTTTGTGGGTTTTGATATTGTGCGTGGGTATGAAGATGAAGAATGAAGATTGGTATTTTGATCGAGTTTATGTTTTTTAGTGGAATGGATGAATGAGATTTGAGAATGGTGATGGTGTTAATTTTAGATAGAGAAGCAGGAAAAATAGATAAAGAGAGGGTGGTGGTAGTGATGGTATAACTTTTTGATTAAATACACCGTTCGAAGGTTGTACCAGTTGTACCACCAAGATAATTAACCAAAATGATAAAATGACCATTTTGCCCTCATGTACAAGGCACATGGGGGTAAATAATAGAAGTTGATTGAGAATAACGGATCAAGGGATCTCAATGACACAAAAACCCTCAAGTTTGGACTCATGACGACGTAAAAGCCCAAGTTTGTTCCAACGTGATGTTTTTCCAAGTTCAGTGACCAACGGTGTATTTTACTCTTTATTTTCTATATTGCAATATTTTTATAACTTTAATTTGAGTTTGGCCATCAATGTTTTTAATAACAATCAATAACCTCTTTAAAAAGTTTGAATTTTAAAACTTAAACCTTTTAATTTTTTATTTTTTTTTAATTTTTTTTTATCTATTTTCTTACTATGTGGTTTGTAGAAATAGAAAATGAGGGGCTTTATTATAATTGATGTCAATATTGAAAAATTTTCTAGCCAATGAGAATCCATTGAGGTTTTGATTTAGAACGTTATTTGCCGCTATATGTAGTTGATACTTGATAGCATATCAATATTAATGGCTCAAGCTCACTAAATACATGCTTGAATCAATCCCATTACCAACACCCATCAATAAACACTTGATAGCCCCTCTTGCCCTTAATAAGCTTTGTCTATGTGACTTAACGCATAATTATATCGAATGCTCGAATCTTTGAAGTAAATGTGGTAGAAATGGGCTGTGGTAACTGGTAAGACTGGTTGAGTATAAGCAAAAAGAGAGTTTATAAGGTTATTGCTGTTAATTGATAAATAGTGGAGACAGTTTTGTTTTAATAGGAGGTGTAGTGGATGGAAACGTTAGTAATGGGTTTTGATTATAGGATATTAGGCTAAGAACAATAGTGATCATGGGCGACATTCATTTTGCCTGCCACATCAGCTTTCTCTCTCCGACGACCTACTCATGACTTTTTACCACATCAAGACGACCTACACTACAAAAAAGTTACCCTGCCAAAATACATTTTAATTTAATTTAAACACACACAAAACAAGCCCACGACATCGGTCGTGATCTGGACCGAAATGTACATCGAGCATCACTCGAACTTCATTGGACATAAGGGTGACCTTCATTTCTGATCGGTCGACCGATTGTTTTTAGTATTACTGCGCTTAGCCTTAGATGTTGTTTATAAGAATTATTAAATTTTTTGCTAAATCGATGTATGCTTAATGATTTGGTTTGTATGTTTGTAGCAGTAGCAGTGATGTTCGTATTAGTATCAATATGTGGTAGGGATGCAGATAAGAATTTTGTTTCCAATTATGTAAGGTGAAAAATGAAAAAGTCAACTGATGAGTGCTCAAACACTCATCATTTTTGGTCAATCTGAACTGCAAAAACATTTGAAAACACTCAAAAACGCATCAAAATGCAGAAAATATCAAAGGATCGTATTTTCTATGTCTCAAATGCAAAATGTTTAAAAACAGATGAAAAACGAACAAAGTTTGCATAATTGGCAGTTTTAGTCCCCCAACTTTCAAAGATTGGCAAAACTAGTCCCTGGAATCCAAAATTATGGAGTTTTATCATTCAAGGTCCCTGAAATATTTGAAGTTGTCAAAATTGGTCCTTGAATGAATTTTTGGGTAAATGGCAGAAAAGGTCCCTGAACTTTTGGTAAATTACAAAAATGGTCCTTGGGTATTTAAAAGTGGAAAATTCATAAATGGTCCTTGTGTTAATGGAGTTTGGCAACATTGGTCCTTGTGATAAGCTTTGGAAGGTTGGCATTTTCAGTCCCTCATGTTTGGTTAAATTGCATGATTGGTCCTTGTAATATAACCAACCAAACGGACCCTTTGTTATATCATAAACCCAAAACAATTCCAAGCCCAACACAAGCCAGGCCCAACCCCCTCCCTTTTTATTACCCGGCCCAAAACAAATTATAACCTCTCCCGTTTATAACCCTCAGTCAAACCCCCCATCTTTGACCTTCTTCCCTCCCAACCAAATCCCACAAAAACGGGGAGACCTTGTCCTCTCCACATGGCCACTCCACCTCTAAACCACTTTTTCATACTTTCCTTACCTTCCCCAACATTTATTGCCACACCTACTCCACTAAAACGGTCTCATATTGTTTATAACAATTTTTGGCGCCAAAATCGTTTAAAGGTGGAGATTGAGTTTCAAGCATCCAACGGCTCAGATAAGTGGTGGGATTAACTCATAGGGTCACATAAACCCTAGAAGACCCTTATAAAAGAAAAGAGAAGGCTTGTGGAGCAGTATGTAGTTAGTTTTTAGCTAAGTAGTGTCGAATATTGTAATTCTCAGTTTTAATTGTATCTTTAATCTTTCTAGTGTTAAATTAAGCAAATTCAGTGTATTGTAAAACTTTTCTAAGCATCTAATTCAAGTTTCAATTCAGCATTCAGTTTGTGCCATTTTTACTCAAAATTCTCATTTTTTCTTAATGTTGTTATCAGTGCTTGTTATGGACTCTTAGGCTAATATAAGCTCCTTATATAGCTTATAAAAGGTATTAGAAACCTTAAAATCAGTTTATGATCAAAAACAAAAAAAAAAATAAAAATATAGAATTAAATAGGTGAAAAATAAAAAATTCAAGGAAGAAGAAGATCAAAGCTGGAGCACTGTGTATAAGGGATGGCAGTGGGTTAGTGGCTTAGTGGTAAGCCTATAGGTGTGTTCATTGGTCCTTGGTTCTTACTTCTGTGGCTTAAATACATTTGTAAGCTCATTTCTAGTTTTTGGCGTTTTACTTTTTAAGACAGTTATCTGCTTAGATTTTTGTGTTTTTATGTTCCTTTGTTGTTTGTTAGTGATATTGTAGCTTAAGATTGTATGCTTATGTGTTAAATTTCAAAGTTGCTTGATATTTCATTTTCACTGTGTAAATGGTATATTAGTGATTCATGTGTATTGTTGTTATAATTGTTGTTTATCTGTTCATTTATGCTTGTTATATGATAATATGAAGTTGGGATTCAGTTTCATGGCATGAATCAGTGTTAAGCTTTGAAAATCACAAAATTAGTCACTTAAAGTTGTGTTTGGAATTGCTGGTTTAAAGGTACTATACTGGTTGTTTGTTGTTACTTATAGTTGCTTTCAGTCACTTAGGTAATATTAGACTCATATAAGTCATTAAACTTGCACTTAAGACACAGAAAGTCAAAATGAACCCTTGATCCTATTTCAGTGAACACTGTTAAGATTAAAGGGTAATCTATCTTACAAATTAGTGCAAATCTTGTTGTGTTAGCTTAATTTCATCTTATAAAAGCTTAATATATCATAATCAGTCCATAGATTAGGTTAGAAGTTCATATTAGTCAACTTAGCTTGTGATCTCAAAAAGTCAAAATTTTCAGTGCAAAAGTTTTTGAATAAACTTTGGAATTTCATGTAGGGTTTAATTTTAGGAGTTAAGTTTTGTGCTTTTGGATTATTGATATTTTGCTGCTTGTCTAGTTGATAGTATTTTTTTATGATTTTTAGATTGCTTGTTAAACTGCTTATTGAGCCCTTGTTATTAAGTACTTTTTAGATAAGTTGCCCTGTGCACATTTTTTCAGCCACTTTCATAAGCTTGTGCAAGTTTCATTACCTAGCTTTAGCTTGTGTATTTTGGATCTTTGTGAAGCCCTTCTGGCTAGGTTGATGTTCATGCTTTTGGTTTTCCATAGATTGCTTATTCTCAGTGCTTATTTTGTTTTTCATGTTTGCCAAAAATCACTCCCTACACTGACTCATCAGTGTAGGTGAGCCTTTTTTATAAGCTCATAAAAAGCTCAATACTTGGACTTAACCTGTGAAATTCGGTTCTTTGAGAAGCCCATCCACCATACTCAAAGTTTCAGTGCTTATTTTGCACTTCTTAGCTTATTTGATAAGGCTGCTTATTGCTTTTACTTTGTCCCATTTCTCAGTATATACTGAGTTTTCAGTGAGTTTGTGGCTTGTTCACAAGCTTGTCATAAGCTTATCAGTGGACCCCACAGGTTGAACCTTGGCTTTTTGGAAAGCTTACCAACCCATCTTGCTAACTCAGTGCTTAAATTGGCTTTTCAAGCTTATTTCATAAGCTTAATTGGCCTAATTAATTCACTACAGGCCTGTTTGGTACAGTGAAGGTTTGAAAGTGCTTATTAGCTTATTCCAAGCTATTTAGTGCTAATCTTTGTACCATTTTGCTCATCTCCAGTCCCTTTTACTAGTATAGATCTTATTTTACTTTTGTCTTCCTTTGTTAAGCTTATTTGACTGCTTATTTGAGCTTGAATCCACCAAACTGAGCCAAAAGCTCATCTGTCAAGCTCATAAGCTCCCAAACTGCTTATTTTCAAGTTCTAAATTTCTTGTCTTTATTAAAGTTGGTTATTTTCAGTAGTCAAATAGTTTCATAAAAGAAAAATCACAAAAACATCAATTTAAAATTAGTGATAGCTTCTATTTAAGCCATTTGGCTTATTTTTCCACTTTTTCAAAAAGCACTTTCCATTTTTATATTTTTTTTAAGTTCCTGTAGCCTTGTAGTATTTATAGAAAAAGTTTTAGATTTATTCCTGTTCATTTAGTATTTATAGTAATTTAAATTAGTTTTAAATAATTATTAAATTGTAATTAATTAATATTAAATACATAAATAGTCTAATAAATATGTTTTCAGTTCTAAAATTAGTTTTAGGTTATTTTAGCTTTTTCTAAATCAATTTTTCATTTATTTAGGTTAATTTCTTATTTAATTATAATATAGTGTAATTTAGATAATTAATAAATAGTTTTTAATTAATAATAATTAATTTAATAGTATAATATTTAATTTTCTTTTTCCAATAATTTTCTTTTCTCATTAGGTTTGTAAAAATATAATTTTTATATCTTAGGGATTAATACTGCTCTTCTTTCACTTTTATTTTTGTACGTAGACGTTTATTTAAACGTAAACGTACGTTTTTAGGATTTAAAACGTTTTTAGGGTATTTGGTTTTACGTGTTTGTTGATATTAATCATTTGAATCATTTTCTTTATATTTCCTTAGTTTTAAATCACCATTATCCATTTCCAGTCAAAATCACCCGATCACAGATCCGTTTTTGTACAATTGCACACCTCGTTGGGATTAAACGACCCAGGAATATTCTATAATCCTTGGCTTAGTATTGGCTCAATTGTTTGACTCTAGTTGACCAAATCCTTGGTCAGTTTTAGTTGACTGTTTAGAGCCAATCATCAACACAAAGTTCAAACTCACCGTTTATAAGATTAAAAAATGACGTGCAAAATTTTGGATGGTCAACTTGAACAAATTTGAAAGTTTTGTTACCTATAAGATGTAATAAAAAAGTTCGTTAACCAACTCAGTAAAAATTTAAAAATTCGCTAGTAATTTATGGCTTTAACCCAAACTAATACCAAATAAAATGTGTTTTCTAGTTAAAAATGTAAATGCAAAAGAACTAGAAAACTATCTAAGAATGGTACATTTGAAAAACATAGAAGATACGCTAAGATTTTGAATTAGTGACAAATGTCTCAATCAAAAGATTAGGCTTATTGTTAAGTATCTTACTTAAGCCTAAATATGATAACACTTTAAAAGATGTTAAATTTTTGTTGATATACAACATACTTTAAAAGTTTAATTGCATAGTCACCAAATTCACAAGACGACTTTGATTTCTATATCTATAATACTTAAAGCTTATCCCCCTTAATTTAATGTGCAATGGGGGTTGTGCACAACCAAAAGTACCGTACAAACATGAAGTTGCATACCAAAATAACTATACAAAATTTCGTTTATGATCAACTCATCTTGAATGCGGGAAGATGAATATTAAATGTCTCCAACATTAATGTCATCGCTCCATATTTTCATTCAATGTCAAGCAAATACAAACAATCGTGTAATGGACAAAAGGGTTCCTGGAGTTACAAATTTTTTGAACATTATAAATACACAACTATCAAACCATTTTCACCATATCATTTTTTTGGCACTAATCTTCACCACCATGAAAAAAAACTGCCCGATGTGCATTTAATTACAAACCCATATCATATACAAACATGTCTCGAACACAAACGAGACCTCGCGATTACCAAAAGTCACAACAACACATCGACCATCACATAGATCGCAGTTTTACAAGACTTGGGCACAAAAAACATAAAAAGATCTCAGATTTAAACTTGCTTTCAAATAAATCATCAACAACACCAACAACTACTTCATGAAGTTCTCGCCCATAAGCACTCGAAACCAACAGTAATTAACGACAAAGAAAGATCTCAGTTTTTATGTCTTTAAAGATAAGATCTTTAGTCTTTACGATCTATACAAAAACCATCATCGATCTTTCAAAACCGAAAAATAAAACGAATTTATAGATAATGGGCTTTATATTTTTATGCAAAGATATTTTCATATGCAGGTTAGTCCAATTAATCTAACCTACCTGAGATCTCTGAATGAGATCTTGAAGCTGAGATACTTCTGTCTTGACAAGATTCGAGCAAAGAGCTGAAGAAAAAGAGGTTTTTGGTACGCTTAAAAGGGAATAGGTTTGATCGGTGTTAGAGAGACGAAGATGTGTCTGGGCTAGATGGGAGAGAAGTTAGAAGGCGAGGGGCGGATATTTCCTAGGAAAGAGTGGTTTTGATAGGGGTTGTCCTCTCATTTTCCTCCTCTTGTGCTATCTTTTGTACATAACTTTTTATTTTATTTAANTGTGTTTAGGGTCAAGTCAAACAACTATATTGTTCCATTGTGGATTGGATTGGGCTAGGGTTTGCCATTAGATCACCGGGGAGTAGGCAATATTATTGTTCCATCGTGATTATGTTTTATCAAATAAGAGGAGATATTATATCAAATATAATAAGGGAATATATTAGCTACAATTAATTGTAGCTAATTGGCTACACTTTTGTGTTATAAATGTGGGTCCTGGTTCTTTTATGTGGGTCCCTGATTATTTTCTGTGGGTCTTTGATTCATTGCTTGTGTATTTTTTATGAAGAAATGTAGCCATTTGGCTACAATAATTGTAGCCAAGCTATCCCCATATAATAATGGGGCAGGCATCTATTTAATCTACTCCGTATATCTTTTATTGCCAATTTAGCTCCGTATATCTTTTTTGTCTTTTTGCGAAAAAGTTATTAACTACATTTTTAGTCCTTGTTGTTTGATTAGTATTTCGTTTTTTGTCACACTCTTTCTTTCACTTTTATAAATAAAAAACAATCACAAACAAAAACATATACATAAACATTCACTTCTATAAACAAAACAGATCTAATAACTCAACAACAACAACCACACTCATCCCTCAGATCTGAGACTCCGCCGTCGACGGAGACGTAACCACCACCACCACTACGACTGGACTCCGTTCAATCCGGTGATCGTCCTACGCGCCGTCGCCGAGACGTTAGCGACTCTCACGCGCCAAAATCCAAGGCTCGAGAGCTCTTCAAGGTGCAACAACTGCGATAAAAAAACATAGATCTGGTATTTGTGATGGTGATACGTTCGGTGGTGGCAGAGGTTGAGATGGTGATGGTGGCGGATGTGGTATGTGGATCCGTGCGGAGGCTCTGATTTGGTTGAGGTCGATGGTGGTGTTTGGATGGTGGTGTGGCGGAGGCTCGGATCTGGATTTTTTATGAAGATTTGTTTGTGTGATGAAGATCTGGGTTTTGGATGAAGATTGGTTTTTTGTTTTGTTTTGTTTTGTTTTTTTTGTTTTTTTTATTTATTATTTTTTTTTATTTTTTTTTTTTGTTATTGGATTACAACTTTGTATATAGCTTTCATGTGTGAAGAAGACAGATTGTGTTTACAGTTTCATGTTTTTTTTGTCAAGTAGATACATCTGATTCTTGATGTGATGATTTGAAATTTGAGTTAAACATTTTTGTAGTGGTTAAATCTTTTGTATTTGTGTTTGTGTATTTTAAGAAAATAAAATGTAGAAAGATTGTTACCAAAAATGAAATAAAGCAAACAACAAGGACTAAAAATGTAGTTAATAACTTTTTCGCAAAAAGACAAAAAAGTTAAGTTGCCCTAAAAATGTGGGCTCAGTCGCCCAAGAAAGTACCTGTATAAAGTAGTATTGTGTTAGTACTTGGTGGGGCCATATATAGGGACACATGTCACTATTTTATGAGATCCGCCTAAGATTTTTGAGCGACCTCCGCCTCTGGGGCATATGAAGAAAATTTTTTTTTTTGGGTGGTAGGGGTTGGTACTATTGTACCTTTGGGGTACATCAAGGATTTTCCCTTAATGCAATATAAAAGTGTTTTACTAAATACTTAATTAAATAAAACTGAAACTAAAAATAATGTGAAAAATTCTATGACCTGATGAAAGAAACGTAAAGTTGTAAAAGGATGAAAACTAAATAGCTTAAACACTAATCTAAATTTAGTGACAATAGATGTTCAAAAAAAAATTTAGGGACAATAGGAAGTTGCAAGTAATAAAAGAAAATTTAAATTGCAAAAATTTGTTTCATTTGTCGTACAAATTAAAAGCATAAGAGACATCTAAACCAAAAATACTTAAGTAATCATGTATTTAAAGCTCAATAATAATAAAAAATACAAAAATAATAATAAAAAAAAAGAAAAAAAAAGAAAAACAACCAAGAAAAAATTTATGATAAATGTGATAGAACAAGTGTGGTACTATTCCATTCACCTTTTTTATGACTAATATCTTTGCTACTAGTCACTTTATTAAGAGGAAAATATAGTTTTTATGTTTTTTTTTTTTCTCATCTTTTGACATTTACTATTTTTAACTTGTCAAATATTAAAATTTTTATTAACAGGACAAGAAAATTTTTAATGGTTTGCCGCTCCGTATCTTTCGTGTGTTACTCTTTTGACTTATCAAACATTTTTTTTCCAGTTTTATAATATAAATAAAATTATAAATAAAAAATAATTGTTTTTAAGGGTGGTATTACTTTTAACAATTACATATATTTAATAAAGTTTTATAATTTATTTATGGGTAGTACTATTGCTACACCTTAACCCACTTATCCACCTTTTTACTGACATTTTTTACAAGACAAGACAATTTTTTATAGCTTTTGTTCTGCATCTTTTATCTTTTACTATTTTTGATTTGTCAAACTTTATATTTTCTGTTCTATAATTTATGTTTTGCAGGTTTATAATAAAACAATATTATTAAAAAAAATTAAAAGAAATAAAAAAGTTAATGGGATATTGGTACCGGAGGGTGTGCCAATAAACAATCCCTTTATTGATAAATAATTCATGCCAACAAGATAAGCTGATGTGTAGGTTATCTTATTCGAGAAGTACAGTCTAATGCCCCCACTTATAAGTTTTACTAGTAGGGTTGTAAATGAAACAGAAGAACACGAACAAAGCTTTTTCATGTTCGTTTATTTAATTTTAACTGGACACAAACGTTTAAACGAACGCTTTTTTTTTTGTTCATGTCCGTTCATTAAGAAATGAGGTTGTTCATTTGCGTTCATTTAAAGATTAAATGAATGTTAACGAATGAACATAAATAAACATACGAAGACAAACAAAAATTATACTATACATAATCTTATGTTTTATGTGTGTTTTTTTGTTTAAGTATACTGATTTTTAAACTATATAATAAAAAAAATATACGATATACAAAAATAAACAAACATTAACAAACGTATATTCAGACGTTCACAAACATAAATGAACTAACGAGACATTCGTTCATGTTCGTTTATTTAATTAAACGAACATAAAAATGTTGTTCATGTTTGTTCATTTAATAAATAAGCGCATATAAAAGAATCATTTTATCGCATCGTTCATAAAGTGTTCACTGAACGTTCGCTTCATTTACGACCCTAATTAAATTTTATTCAAAGTTGTGTATTATTCTTGAACTAATTATGAAAACATGAAACTATATTATATGCTTATTTAGAGTTCCCATAGAATTTTGTAAAAAGAAAGCATGAATGGTTTCATGTGTTCAAAGTTGTAGCACCTGATGGAACATGTGACAAATCAAGGTGAATTACTAAAAGATCCATTGTAGGATTGATACTTTGATGTTGTAGATCAGTAGATTGAACACATAATTCTCTTTTTTTAATTTCACTGTCATCTTGTCTATCTTATATTTGTCTCATAACGAGTTGGATGTACCCGCCGTGTTGCGGCGGGGTAACCACTGTTTTCGTAACACGGTGTTCATTTTATTTAGGAACGTGTAAACTTAGCGAATGTGTATTAGTTAATCTATGACATTGTAAGAATTATCGCAGTTTCGTTTGAGTTTTTTCATTTTTTATAGTTCTATACTTTTGTATCCGTTCTCTAGAATAGCAACGGTAAAGTCCAGTTTCATTCTTTTACATTACCAATATTTTTGTCTATGATCAACAGCGTACGCCCGATTATATAAAAAAATATGAAGTTTGATATATATAAAATAAAATAACTTTTATAATGCACCCTTAATATATCAAATAACTTTAAAAAGTAAACACTTTATTTTCGAAATACCTAAATAGATGTGTACCGGTTTCTTGAATAAAAAAAAAAAATACTGGCAAAAAGGTCTCTCGGTAACGAACAAAATAAGCCCAATATTGATATGCTTTTGAAGCACGTACGGTTTTATAGAAAATATTAAAATTTAAGTTACTTCATATTTGTGGGTTAACTTCTTTTTTTTTTTTTTTTTTTTTTTTTTTTTTTTTTTTTTTTTAATTCTTGACCGCTGCAATACTCCACTATTGTTTTATACTCATTGGACCAACGCTAATATAATACTATTTTTCATCCGTTGGAAATAATATTATTTTACATGCATCGGATTTTGTTCCAACGTGAATTGTTATATATAGTGAATAATGCAAGAGGTGGGGGCGAATAAAATTTTGTAGGGTTAGGGTTTGTGTAAAATGAGATAAGAGTAACAAAATTAACAAGCTATACATCTCATATGGATTTGGTACTGATTTTGGATACGGGTTATGAATTGGGCTGACAATTTCGAGCTCATAGCCAGCACATACAACAAAGTCATATTCACATAGATTGTTTGGTTATATTCCAAGAAAACTTAATATATTTTAATAATTATTTTGTTATCTTTTATTCGCTTATAAAAAAGATTGAATAAATTCACTGATTCATCTTTTTCCTAATAAAACAACTCTTAGTGGGAATTTTTCATTTAAAAAAAATCAATTAATATCTTATTAAGTAAAAATTGAATTATTATTATTATATTTGTTTTAAAAATAATTAATAAAAAAACTAAATATTACTTGATTTAGAAAGAATTTTTTTTTTGTTAATAATCAGAATTTGTTTGTTTAATAAATTGGGTAAAAAAATATATGTGTCAAAAGTATAAAAAAAACTAAAACTTAAAACAGGCGGAGTAATTTATAAAACATAAAGGGGTTAAAATTAAAATTTAGAAAAACAAAACCAACAAACAATCGACTTTCCAGCCAACAAAGCTATATTGGTAATTATCCGTGCTACAATAAAGCCTCAAAATTTACAACCAGAACGACAATCAATCACCTATTCTCACAAATTCAGGTTACGATTTTTGTTTCAATTTATCAAATTTATTGCTTCAATTTTTTAGTGTAACGTTTTGGATCGAATCAATGAAAACCCTAATTGGAGTTGTTGTTTTTTTGGCATGAAGATGATTTTTTTTTAATGATTTGGTGACATAGATATTAAATTTTATTCTTAAAGATTTGATTTTTTTAATATTTTTTCCATGTAACTTATGAAAAGTTTTAAACTTGACGAGGCAGCATGGCCCGTGCGATGCACGGGCTTTGTTCAACATAAAGAACCATCGGTTTTGCAAGGGTTATACGTATTTAGTTATTATATGCTTAGTTTTGATCGGGGTACTCGACTGAATAAACGAAGTTTGTTTAAGTAAGCTTTTGTAAATAGAATTGTTTCACAAAAAAGTTATCAAATACATGATTGGCTTTCATCATCATAACGCAAAACATGTTATTTCAAACACATAGTTTTTACTACACACAACTCAAGTCTTTTCCTTTTGTCTCTTAAACTGATGTACCAGCGTCGTTATATCTTCGAGTGGCACCAATTGATTTAAAGATCCTGTAAATAAAATTTGTAATAAAGTATTAAAAAGCTGATATATTTATAGAACACTTTCTCAATAGTAATTGGATTTATATATGTTGTAAAGATATTGGATTCTTATTGGAGTATACTGGTCTATGATATAAAATAATTAGTTAAGTAATTAAGTAAAATTAGTTAAGTAAGTAATGAATGAGTAAATAACTAATATCTCAAAACAAATGCATGCTTGTATTTTTATTCATCACTTTCAATTGTGTTATTTTTGTTTTTCCCTCCACCTTGTATATGCATATCTCGGGAAACCTACAATACGCAAGTAATTAACTCAAATTTCTTATTCATAAAATTCAGAAACTGTAACTCACAAACCCACTTGCGCTTCTTCTTCATCTCGATTGCTTCTAAGTTTTAAGATTGTGATGTCACTAAAATCTGGCATAGTTTAAAAAATAATTAGTATCGAATGTACTGCATGCGTCATTAAAATTACATGTTGCGCACTTTTCTATTGCCAACAATTTTTGCATATAGTCATTGTACTTTTTTTTTGAAAAAGAATGCATGAAATTTGAGGTTTACTATTGCTTTTTAGTAAAAGAATACATGAAATTTCCGTAATTAATTAATTGAATGAGAGTGTTATCTTGAATGTAAATTTTCGTGACTCTTCTTATAGACAATATCTTTTGTGCAATGTGTGATTTAGCATTATATGAGTATGTTATCTATAATCTATTCTTTGTTATGCTTTACGTTTAATCAGTATAGCCACATGAAAAGCAATGTTCATATTATTATATATTTGAATCAACGTTTAGACAAAAATTATTGCAACTAACTAAGAGGTCAAAAAATTATGAAAATCAAAAACCTAAAGAGGCAGACACAGCAAGTTAACTTAACAGTTAAATTGTGATATCATTTGATGTAAAATTTCAACAAAAGTTAATATGGAAGTAAAAAAAAGAAAATAAAATAGGTAATACATGGTTTTTATTAGTTCATGATTTTAGAAGTCCCTTGTAATACAAACTGTTGTTTTTTAAAATCTTTGATGACTTTAAAATTCTATTGCATTATAAATTCGGGCTTTTGTATTTTACATTATTTTAGCCATGATGATTCTTTCGTGAAAGTTTGATTCATACTAAAATAGATCAAGGTCTGGATTGAAGCTCAATATACTTGCCACTCGGCCTTCTTCCTTGAGCCATTAAAGCAAATTATATGTGAAATGAAAACATTGTAAGGTAACAACCTCTAAATCGAGTGACTTATCCCAGCAAGCAACAAAATCGAACAATAAAAAGTAATTTGAAATATGTTGGAAGGTTTACATGGAAGTTCATCAAATAGCTAAAACATACATTCTAATCAACCAAAAAGAAATATAACAAACCTTGGGGAACCAACCAAAAGTTTCCATCAAGTCATGTAACACCTTTTTTGCACTTGCCACCGGTACATGCAGTGTAGTACCAACCATTTTTGGTTCTTACTATACATTGGTAATTTCCAGTTTACATATGAAAGTCATAGAATAAAGGATTTCTATGTGAGAAAAATAGTACTCCGTAAGATGTTTATTTTACATTTAATACGGGGCACTCTAGAAAATAATTACATCTTTTCTCCTTTCTCGTACCCATTGCAATAGTTGTTCAATTGTTCATTCCTCGCTTCAAATTGTACTGCAAGCGACTTTGGTCACCGAAGTTAATCAATGTAGCTCAATCATGTGTGTGTCATTCTTCATGATTCGAAAATCTTGAATCAAGTAAATGCATCCTTCATGTAATTTACTGATGAAACAATGTGATATATTGTTTTTGGTTGTATAATGCATTACATTCCTCTGCATAAACATGTAATAATTTTATGTATAGTTACACACAACAAATATGCAATATAGGTAAAATAGGAACCTTTTCATCTGAAACAATGAAGTCGATGTTAAGGTATCTCCTTTGAATGTTGCTTACATCCCACTTGAGACAAAGCATAACCTTGGCGGGAGCATCAACGTTCACTCTCATTTGGTCAAGAAAAGTATGTTTAGTTGAGGCATTATGATTTCCAGCCACATTGAGTTGCAATATTGCTTCAAATGTGTGAGTGTACGTGCTTCATAAGAGTGGTATTTATAATCTCTTTTTTAGTGTGTTTGTCCCATGATATGTCTATTTCAATGAGTTAATTAATAAGGCCTAATTTATTTTAATCAATGGGTTTTAATAGAAACCAATGTAAGGAAGCTCAAAGAGTTGATCATCATATGAAATTATAGCAAAAGTTAATATGTGGAAGTTATATCGTAAGGTAACGTCAACTATGAAGGTAACCTCAACCTCTGATCACCCCATACATTATTACATGGTATTTAATTAACTTCATGATCAAGTTATTACTCACCCTCGATTAGTATTCCCATTTTATGAGTGAAGTTTAATTCTTTTGTAACCCATCAACACATCAACTATATTTGAGTTTATTTAAATATGCATTAATCTTTGCATAATAGAGTTTATTCCATAAATGCTCTTATAACTTTAAAAGCTCTTAAAAGCTTCAAAATAAGCTCCACATGTACTAAATTTATTAGCTTAAACTACATATTTGAGTTACTTAGCTTATGACATTAATGCTCACATTCAATAGGGGGAACTCATTCTTTATATAGATATAGATGTCTGTTTTGTTTTATTTTTTATTTTATTATTATTTTTTTAAGTTGGAATTGAACTTACTATTGGTCATATGTGATATATTGATTTGTGTATGATCTAATGTGATTATATGATTAAGATTTGTTAATAATTTTTGTGGAGTAACCACTATTAGATTTAGTGACTTTGAGGGTTAAGAGTTGACTTGATATTCAATTTTATTTGTAAGCCTTAATTTAATGTAGTTTTATTAAAATAAAAAGAGTTAACTTAAGCTTACACAAGAATACATTAATATATAAGAAGAGTAGAAGATTAAGAATGATGGTTCTCTATGAATTTTGTGGAAAATGCAACTTGAGGTAGTTATTAGATAGTTGTTTTTGTCATTACCTCTTAGTTAAGTGGTTAAAGTTTATCACATGAATAGTGGTTGGGGGTTTATTGCGAACCTTTATAATTCCCATGTTGTTCTCATAGTCCGGACTTCAAAAAGGAAATCATAAGGTTGCTTTAGTACTCTAAGAAAGCTAAGAATATTGTGAGATTAGTTTTTTTTGTCACGGTAAGAAGCTATGACACATGTTTCCATTGTAAGAATAGACTGAGTTTGGTGATAAATAAGTATGCGAGAAGTAAGGATAGGAGTTAAACTTGGATGTTTGGTTTTGCATATTGTATGAGATGGTAAAGGTTGCTGGACTTTTTGTAAGATCATGTGGTATTCAAATCTGAAACACGTTTGGATCTCCACGAGCTAGGAAGAACTGTATTTGAATCAATCGAGGAAACTGTTATGGATGAACGTATGCGTCTACTAATATAAATTGAGGAAGCTTAGGTCATTAGAAGATGGCACCATTTCACTTCATTGGTTATAATGTTAGCTTCATGGTTGGTAAGCATTTTTGTGTCCACTATCGTTAAGCCATTTGGACCAGGTTCCAACCTAGCATGAAAGTAAACAGTTAAGTAGAATATATAATTAGCTTATTATAGTATCATATTTAGAGTTTGCTTCTTCTTTTGTTTCTGAATAGGTGTGATGTTGATTATGCACCGCCTGTTGAAGTTGAGCACCTGAGCCAAAGCTTAGATCCCCATTTGAAATAGGCAAAAATGTAAATTCAATAATAGGATCTGATTCATCCATCAGTCGGAATAATAGTACTACGTGTATGAGAATACCTCTCTGCTATTAAAACCAGGGGGGTTGAGATGTTCTTATTAGCTAAAAAGTTTATAAACCTGCATTATTACAGTAACTATAATACTTAGGGAGTGTTTGGGATAAGCTTATTTCAAAAGGCTTATATCCTGAAAAAGCTATTAAACACTTTGAAAGGTGTTTAGTTAACCTTATGTGAAAAGGGTTATATCATTTTTGGCAACGAAATAAGCTAATAAGTAAAATCCCTTGGATTGAGAATTTTTGAAAACACATAAGCTTTTAAGGATAAGCTTACCCCAAACACCCCCTTGGTTAATAAGTATAAGTATGCATCTTAATGAATGGATTACTGTTTGGGATATGTTTGCTAAATTTTGGGATATTGGGGTGATTGTTTGTGGTCCTCCCAACTCTTCGGACATGCGTTGCTAAAGAGTGTAGGTCCAAGAATTTAAGGAGAAGGAGCATGATTAACTTTGAAATTTTGGTGCTCTGCTAGCTGTCATGAGAAGGAATGTAAGATGGGGAGGTAGTTAATGGTGTACATAAAGGTTCGAGGTTACTGCTTTACCGTTAATGGTGTACATAGCAGTTAGATCAGCTGCAAATCCCATAAATTATAGATGAATAGAGCATGGAAAGTTTCAAGGTCTCATTCTATCTAATGTCAAATTATCAACTTGCAGACAAAAGTGTATATGGTGTAAGCTTATAGCAAAGTTTTATTTAATTCTATAGGAAATATCAGGTGTTGTTATACCTCAATCTACATAAATCTTCGTGAATGGTAGTTGGGTAGGGATCCACCACAATCCCGAGCTTCTGGTGAGGACCCTGAGGCATGTGTTGTATTATGTTTTGGTTATTAGTTGTTATCTTTAGACTTCTTATGTTTAGGGTGTTAGATTTGTTAACTGGTTTTATATAAATAGGTTGATGTAAATACTCAAGTTAGAGTGATCATAGACATCCAATTGAAAGAACCTAGGATTTATACAGACTATGGTCGTTGTAGTCGGCCATTCTTTATTTATTGAAGTCATTAAGCCTTTTTAGGGTTAAGGTTTCCATAGTTTTGTGGAGTCTCCTGATGTGGTTTCGCTTGCCGTTATCTAGATCCCAGAAAAATGTAAGCATATCGTATGTATGTAAACCTAAGTAGGCATATGCATTTGTAATACCATGTATCTAGCTATTGTATTTAGCTATATTTTTTTGGTGGTATAGTTCTGTCAGTCACAAAATCAAAGGAGATAAAGGGATGTTGTCTCTTTGCATCAACAATCTTGAATTTATTACTGTCTGTTGGAGCCTTGATCACGATGCTCTGTGGATGACATAGACTTATGAGTTATGATTAAACATTTGGGTTATGATTTCACATGAGGGTTTGACATGTTAAAGATATGAGAGTTATGGTACTATATCTTATTGTCATCACAATTTCACGTCAATGTAATACTTAGACATACATAGTACATACATATGAGAATCACAATATAATACCTCACATACATTTTAAGACAGCTTATGGTTGTCGGTGCATCAAACCCTTGGATTATGAGTGATTTATAATTAGTCTAACGTGTATCTTCTTCAACTATTTTCACTTATAAAAGCTTCACATGTTTGACCCGTTATTAATACAGTATAAACTAATTTGACCCATTTTACAGGTTGTTGTCTTTGATTTCAAAAATGATTTCCTTTCTGTCAGTTCACAAAAGCATAGAGAACGGTATGCCTACATATCATGTAAATAAATTTGTTTATCTGTTTGTTGTTAGAATGAAGGAGTGTTCTATGGAGGTTGTATTTTATCTCAAACAGGCATAATGGGTTGAAACTTGAAATCAATATTAATAACAAACACACAAGGTCGTCCAATACTATTATAATTGTGCATGTCATTAGGCAGCGTGGAATAGATTTAAATTTGAGGAGAAATAGGCGGTGTTAGCAGAATATTTATCAAGTAAAAATATACTTCCGTTAGTGGTGAGTCAAGTGTATGTGACTTGGGATACTACTACTCTGTACATGAGAAGCTCTCATATCATGATTTTGAAATTGAAAACAGTGTATCAAAGGAAACAAGTACCTTCTTTTGAGTTATAATGTTTTTCCAATGGAGTTCCCATTAGTTTTCAATTAAACGTCACAGTATTGACTTACTCTCATGTATAAGACTTCTCTGCTCTTATGGCAGTAATACTCGGGATCTTACAAAAGGTAAAAACGAGGTAGCAACACGGTTATTCGGTTAAGCATTTGTTTTTTTCTCAACCTACCTTTAAATTCATAAAATGTAAACCATATGGCTGCTACACAAGTTCTATTCAGGAAAAAACGGCTTGATATAAGTGGTAGTGTTATTGACCATTGGTTTTTTTTTCTTCATTGAATTTTAGTATTCGAAAGATGTGGGGCGCAACTAAGTGAACCATTTGTGCTCATCTTGAAGTCAACTATGTATGCTCATTTACTAATACTTATAGCCTAAACAAAGTTGCAGTCTCTTGGTAATTTATGTTGGTTGCATGCAATGTTGCTTTAAAGGCAAGTGTTAGTAGTTGTTCTAGATCATATCATATCCAAGAATAAAACTTCTATTTTGAAAGAAAGCAAACGTTTTATATACTGAGATTGGAAATGGATGGTAAGAGGATATTTGCAAGAGGAACCAACTTTGTGTGCCAACTGATTATAAAATATATACTACAGCTTTTTGGTAACGAAGCTCTTTATTTGGAAATTGTATGAAGTTTGTGAATTTATGCGGTAAGCCGGTAACTGGCTTGATGGTGTATATCCATATCGAGTTGGTGAGCCCGATTGTATATTTTATTTATGGGTTGCAATGTGTGTCTACCGAGATAGTTGTATATTTTATCCAACCCGCATTGATCAGGTAGGAGATAAAAATCCTATTCTGAGTGTTTTGTGTTACTTTTTATGTGGTGGACCACGTTCATTGATTTACTCTGGTGATATGTCTATGGATCCGTCATAGTTTTTAAATCATTTTCTTACGGAAACCGATGTGGCTGCAAAAACGTAGATCCAAAGTTTTGATAGTCTTGGAAAATTTAAAATATATCCAAATCAATCAAAAAATTGAAAGAATTTTTGAAAAACTTATACAATATTTGTTGTCGTGTCATATGTATATCACCAGGTCATGTGATAATTTGGGTTATCGTGGAAAAAAGTATGTGCAACCAGAGATTATGTCACCTCCTGATACCCAGTCGAAAGCAAAGGTACTCTTTTCTTTCTATAAATGCAAATGCTTTTTATTCTAGATTTATTATGTTATATTTTGAAAGTCTTGGTCATGTTTCATGCTGCCATTTTTAACAAGTAATCCCGAACACTTCGCTTATCGTTCAAGAGATCATGCAGATCAAACGACTACGACATGGCAGACTTCTTTAGAGGAGCAGTTTGAGTGGTGAAACCTGTTGTCATATGTTACTTTATCAGCTGAAATTTGTCGGACATTGTTTTAGTTTGCATTAGGTCACTAGGAATCTTGAACTGGCTAAACTGTGAAATGATTGTAGGATTCTAACATAATGTATGGTAGGTGGATCCGCGCGTTACAATGTGCGTATAAGTGGTTCAAAAGTTGGCCAATGTGGTTCTTGGTGGGCATTATAGATTATACGGAGTAACAATTAAGTTAAGTAACATCTCATATTAGCATACTGTGTGATTTGGAAAATCTACATAGAGTGGTGCTAGATGTGGAAAATGAATTATTTACAAGTCTAGAAAATAGGTGATCATAGAAAAAAAAAACCAAATAGGACAAATGCTTAACCGAATAATGAACTCCGGGAAGAGGAGAGAGTGGCAAATGAAAACGTAAGCTACGGTTGCTCTTATTTTATGTGCTAGAAAAACAATTTAAACCATGAAATAAGAGATTATGGTCGATAATATGAGGCTATAGTTTCTCTTTCATTCAGCGTTTGTTAACTGTTCATTTAAATCTTTATTACTTTCCTGTGGGGCAGGTTGAAGGGCTAATGATGGATATTGCTGCAGCTTCACCCGTGTTGTCCGTTTGGCTAAGGAAATTGCACAAAGAAACAAACATGAATATGTCAGGTTAGTTATATATCATGCTTATAGGCGAGTTGGGAATTTCGACCCACGTACTAATGAATGGATAGATTAACAGGTCAAATGGGCCAAGAGCATAATTTACCTAAAAGTAGAATGGATCTTATGGGTTCAAAGTTGCCCAGAAGTTTGGTTCATATTACAATACGTATGACGATCTAAGTTGTATTATTCAAATGTCTAGATTAATTATAGTGATTGTATTAGTCAAACCACCTGGAAGTAATTACCTATCCTATGTATGAATTATTTTATTTATTATTATTTTTTTTGGTAACCATGATTTCCGACCTTATGGCCGACTAATCCACGGGGTTTGAACCCACCGCCACACAGACTCAAACCAGGTAAAGCCCTCCCTTTTCAGGAGGTTGGCGTGGCCACTTAAGGTTGTTTGCACCTAGCAGGAATTGAACTTGAGACTTCACACATTTACCTATGTATGAATTAGATTCACCCTATAAGTAACTTTTACTCATGTCTAATCTTTGTGTACGGACCTATTTTTAATTGAAAGAAAATTATGAACATGATGCAAATTACCATGACATATTTTTGGTAAAGGAATTAAAAGAGAAGGGTCGAGACGGTTCAAAAGATGAATGAAGCTTTGTTACCTCTATCCAAAGATCAAACTCCTTATGAGGGTGTTTGGGATTGCATTTTGAGGTAAATTATTTTCGTGTTCATGAAAACTGATAAATCAAACAATAGTGGGCCCAAAACTTTCAAATAAATGATTATGTGCAGCTTTTATAAAGTATCTCACATAAGCATAATAATTTTTGAAAATGCAATCCCAAATTTCCCTTATATGTTTTTATTTATCAGCAATATGTAGTTTTAATATTTTTATAGCAATTTCAAATTTCCCACGGATAAACATTGATAATTTTTGTTACTAATATTAATAACGAGGTGTTAGCAATAAACGTTCCAGATGCTGTTGGATAAAGTTGGCCAATATTGCTGCATTGTAGTTGTTATAGGTTGTCTATTATTGTTGTATAATGTTTGTCTTTCCACTTTTCAGTTATGGCTGTGTATGGTCATTTCAAGAAGAGTTTTCTATTTAGCAAATTTTAGGATCTGGTTTGTAATATAATAAGTAGGCAACTGCATTTTCGTTGCGTGACAATGTTTAAAGAAGTGTTCTAACAATTTAATTTAGGAATTTTAGTTTTTTGGCTTTTGTACGCTTTATTTTTGGTTCTCATATTTTTGCGTGACAATGTTTAAAGAAGCGTATGACGTTTTTTTGGATCACCCACATCGTTAGTTCAACAACTTTTGGGCCGTATGGGGTGCTACCAACTGGCCCAAATAGCATAAGACTATAATAAGGAACTTACTGGGCTCATTAACGGGCTAACATTTTCTTAATTTTTTATATGCCACCGTCCTTGCAGATTAATAAATATATAGAATAGACCCCGTGCGTGCATGGAGCTTTGACATAAATCGCACTAACGGGGTTTTAACATAAGTCACATTCTAACATGACATTTGTTCTTGCAGAATCATAAGCCAAAATTGGCACAATAAAGATATGAAAACATCATCAAGCCAATGCATTGTACAAAACCAAAAGGATTTAAACATCCTCTACAAAAGTGGGGTAAACAACTGTTTTTGCCTAAAATGAAAATGGGCCGAAACAGATTAAGTGGGTGGGTCAGCGTTAAATAGTCTATTTAATTTTCAAAACTATTGATGATATTTACTTTCAGGAATTTGAAACGTTGTCAGATGTTTGTGCAACATTATTTGATCGAAGAATAGCAAAGTTATTATCGAAAAAGATCTGAATATAAAGTTAGAACTTAAAAAAGGTGTAACAAATTCTCAGTGTAGAAACTATAGCTGATTGAATTAGTATAAATCAAATGGAAAGATGTACGAAACTAATCTATAGCATTCATTCTATTTTTGATCAGATAAAGGGCTTTAAGCCTTTAACGGTTCAAGTCTTAACAAGGCTATGTAAATGGCAGGGTGCTCTTCACGTCATAACTTTTAGTAGTTTTTATGTGTTTGTTGCTTTTGATAGTCCCTAGACAAGTAAGACAAGAGTAATATAGCCATTTCAGCTATTAGTTTAATATAAACGGGTCATATCGGTGTGGTGTAGTAAGGTAATAAAAAAAATAACTGTTTCAAGTCGGCCAAAACTTGAAAGTACGTGATTATTTTATAGCTTTTACCCCTCTATGAAAATACCATATGTGAACTTTTACAACGTTCATCAAACATAAGTATAAAACAAAATTAAAAACCATAATAAAAACAAAAAACAAGCTATTTGTTTTAATAAACAAAAATACGTTATTAAAAATTTTAGAAAAAACCCCGCGCGTGCGCGGGCATTATAACTAGTAATCTATACAATAATTACTTAAATTCAACAAATTTTACTCAAAGTAGATTGCTTTTATATTTATAAGTTATACATTATTATATATTTTAGCCTCATCATCACGGTAACAATTCAACAATTTAATCAAACATTACGCAATCAACAATTAGATATAATTGGTGCAACACACGGGCATTGAATAAAATAAAAGGACAATAACAATAAAAAAAACTATAAACTTTTCTAAAAGGCATCTAAATTCCGCCAAATGCTCATTCAACCGTCTGCACCAACATTACGTACAAAACACGTAGATATTCAACCAAAGACCGTGCATCGTATATAAAACAACCCCTTATTTATACATTGTATATAAAACAACCCCCCATGCACAATGCATTACAATTAACATCCTAAACTTAAAAATAATGCTTATAATTTATCTTTATATTCAATGTTGCAAAAATCGTGAATCGGTACTGAGGCGGTCCATGGCCGAGTAGCGATTTTTAACCGATTAATCGGACGATTACCTTGTAATAGCCGATTAATCGGCCGATTACCTTGTAAAACTCACCAAGTTCCATGGCCGAGTAGCGATTAATCGCCGATTAATTGGCCGAGTTGACCGATTTTTGCAACACTGTTTATATTGATATATAAAAATTTCCCGTTTATGTTAATTAAAACTTTTTATGGAAATAAATATTACTAGGCATCTACCGTCATATGCTTATACAAGAGGCTGCATCAACATTACGAAAAAACACTTAATTATTCAACCAAAAGACCGTGCATCGCACGGGTTGAGGGAAGCGTTGTTTTATTAAATATTTGGTTGTGTTTCTGCTATAAATTTTGCATTTCAACTCTTCTTATACTTATGAATAAGTTTTTAAATCGTTGGATCAATTTTGCCAATGATTCATGAATTATGTGAGTGTTGATTATAGAGTCCTTCATAATGGGATATGTGGTCTTATCAACTGGCTAGAAGTTCTAAAGTAGCTTCAACTAAATATTTTTTAGAGTCTTTAATAACAGACGTAGGGATGAGTTGTCTAGCTTGATCCTAGATTCGAAACCAACAAAAAAATGGTTAGTTGTTTGTTTTTAAGGGGCATTACTTACTCGGCTTACTCATGGCATTTGGATTCTCAGAACTGGCCCTGGAATTAGTCCGCCCATCAGGCGGGTCATGCAACTGTGAAATATTAAAAGATTGTTCGAAAAAAAATTGATTGTATTTTTATCGCTCGTACATGCTGCGAGTACCCTACAGTCATTTTATGATAGCCAATTTAATTTATTATCTGAAAGTATGAGAATAGCATGTTAGTCATGATAAAACAACTCACATCTATGTATTGTAATGTTTAGAAGTGACTTAAACTCTGAGGTGGCATTTAGTAATTTTTGTTTTTAGTTTTGGTATGTTTTCTAATTCGAGTCGGTTTAGAATTTGGCAGTAAGGTAATTGGTTTCTTATATATAGGGATCAATGACATTAGTTTTCTCTGTACCTTTGATAGACTATTGTTCTTAGTGCATTTAAATCTAGTTTTGTATTTGGTTTGATAATTTGAATAAAACTTCCGTTTCGTTTGTCAATTTTTTCGTCTTTTGATTCTCAATAAGTGGTATCAGAGCTAGGTTCATCTATCAATGAAGGAAAAAAAAGGTTTGTTTGGATTAAAAGTTGTTTAGGAACGATTGTTTTTGGTTTCTGAATGTATATTTGATTTGTTAACCGAATTTTTGGGATAGATCAATTGCTTGTTTCTTTTTTGACTTCATCACGCCATTAGTTTGTCACTTTTATTTGGTTACTTGGTCCATTTGCCTTTGTTGGGCTTTTGTGTTTGGTTTTAGGCTTGAGTTGGAATTGGGCCTCTTGTGTGGATTGATTTTGGTGTTTGACAGTGAATTGTAGTTAGTTTTTTGGAATATGACACATCGGTTTGTTTATTGTTTAGAGATTTTGTTTGGGTTTTTTGAGTGATAATTTGCTTAAAGACTAAATTATGAGTAGGTTATTTAGGTATGTATTTGAATTTAGACCATAATTTTTATCATATAAGTGGGTTATTAAAATTATTATATATGTCATATTTTAGATGTTTGAATTATAAGAGCCCGTTCATCAAGTTATTTATTAACTTAAATCTGTTTGATACTTAGATGACAAATTTGAAATTGGACCGTAATACTTATAAATAAGTGGGTCATTGGAATTGGAATATGAATTTGATATTTGAACTTTGTAGATCGATTTGACATTTGAAGACTTGGTTAATATTAGGTCGTTTGGAATTTGTTCGATTGTTGGAAATTTGTTAGTTTGAAAATTTGAATCTTCGTTTGTTGGGCTTTTAAAATTGGTTACCTAAATTTAATTATCTTTGTTGAAGATTGTTTGAGCCAATTTGTTTGTTTGGTTAACCGTTTTGAATTTGTCGATTAATGTTTGATTGTTCGTTTTGAAGTCGACATTTGTTTGGAATCGATTTGTTTTGGATCGTTTTTTGGAATTGGTTGTCTTGTTTGAACTAGGCTAGTATATCTAGCATTTGGAATTTTGAATTTGCTTTGGAAGAACTGGAGGAGTTCTTTAGAAAGTGACTTAAACACTAAGGGGCGTTTGATAAATTTGGTTTTTAGTTTTGATATGTTTCCTAGTTCGAGTCGGTTTACAGTTTGGCAGTAAGGTAAGAGTTGAGATCAATATAGATCTCTTATTTGTCATAGATCCAATAAATCAATATTAGTCATCTATTTTTTTTTATCAAAATTAATAAAATACAAGTTTTCACCTTTTTTTAAACAACATATCTTGCAAACGGTAAATCTTCAAGCTACAAAATATACTATCGCGACGAGAATTAAATTATATATCTACAGATATGCATTTCTCTATACTTTCGACGATTTTTTTTTTCAAAAATTCCGCCCAAAAAAATCACATGTATAATCACATGTGATTTGTATAAATCAAATTACATGTGATGTTTCTGAGCGGAAATTTTGAAAAAAAAAAGTTCATTGAAAGTATGATGTGCTACAGGTGTGTACAAGTTTTAAATTCATAAACACGATTACCGGATCTAGAAATAACACATACGAGCAAGTGAACTCATCCGTTATAGTAAGATTAGGATGGTAAGTTGGAATCGTTCGCAGGGATTTGTGAGTGAATCTAAGTGTAAGTCTAAAAAGTAAATCTCAAATGCAAGCAATAATGATAATAAGATAATTCAAATGATTAAAAACTACACTTGCTTAGACTAGTTAACTACTCTAATGATAAGCATGATTGTGATAACTTCCTTAACATGTTGGTTGTTAGAATTAGATGGTGTTTCTAATCTATTGTTTCTACAAGTTAAACCTTCGTCAAGATTTTAGTTTATAAAAACAAGCATTAGGTTTTGACCAATCAATTCAAGATCAATTCAAGGTTCATAAAGTTGGATTAACAACCTTAAACACAAAATAGTCTTTTGTTTAATCAAATACTCTTAAGAAATGGTCAATATAAAAGGTAACCGATCATAGACAAAAAGGTTACAATTGATTATAAACTACTAAACTTTCGACCGATCAATCCGATTTGATTAACAAAAAGTATTCTCATTACAATTACACCTTAGTTCCTTTGTTTAACCAAGAATAATTATGGTGAAAAACAATCATTCATAGACAAATGATTATAACTAGTTGAATAATAACTACTCTTTCGGCCAATGAAATTACTAGCAACTAGTTAAACTTGATTCAACAAATGTCACTATGAAACTTAAGTCTAATTGGGTTTTAGAATTGACTTGAAATTGAATTAAAACATGTTATCACAATCATGGACTAATCATTAAGTATTTAACATCATCTAAGCAAATGCACAAAGTTACTAGCCACTCATAGCAAACATGAACATAAACTCAGAATATTGAACATTAGAAACCATAATTAAAGTCTTACAATGTTTGGAATATGATTACAAATGAGTAGGTAATGATTCCCTAAGTGTTGGTGCTGACTTCTTGAGAGTTTGACCTCCGGATGTTGACTTTTTGGGCCTCCAAAGTTTCATGGACTTCTATGGACGAATTTGAGAGCTTGAGACTAGTAGAGAACTATTTGATGATTGATTAGTAGTTGTAACTTGAATTGTGTGATCTACAAATGATTGCGAAGTATCTATTTATACTACTCATCAAGCCTAGGATCATAAATGCTGCAACTTCGCCTCCAAGGTGAATAGAAGGACCTAGAATGCCAGAAAGAATAGCCTAGAATCGAGTAGAATGAAGTTTGCAAAAACTGTACGAGGTGACCATCCGATCGGATGCGGGATGCACTACTAGAAAAAGGTCTATTCTTGACTCGCATTGCGTGTCAAGAAGAGGTCTTATGACGCGCAAATGCGAGTCAAGGTAAGTACCGTCATAAATTTTCATGTCACGTATTTGTGTGTCATCCTTCTATGACTCGCACTTATGACCCCTTTTGCGTGTCATTACCCTTAAAATCATTTTGAGTTTTTGACAAACTTTTATGACACACTTTTCTGACATATGTTTTTGCGAGTCATTACCTTAAAATCATTTTTTTTTTATTTTTTTCTGTTTTTTTATTAAAACCTGATTATAATATACATAATTAATTACTGACAATAAAAACCTGATAATTGTACAAAATTAACGCATTTCATATATATCAAAACCATGCGCTACCAATTCATTACATAACAATTCTGCGTTACCAATTCATTACATAACAATTCATGTCAAAATATAAACCGATAATTAGTTAAAGTTACTACAATACGATTTCTACCTAAAAATGAAATTCGACACATAAATTGCCCATTCTTCTCGAATATCGTCGAAATCCGCATCCGTGTACTCATTGCTATCACCACCAATCTAGTCAAATAAAACAACATTTTAAAAACAGTTAATTACTACTTAAACTACTTAAAACAGTTAACTACTTACATGTCATTTTCGAGAGCCCGAACTCCATGTTTAACTATTTCCTTCATAAACTTCAACACTCGGCCGAAATGGCCTTGGTGGGTTTCTTGGGTTCTCGGTCAACACAAACAACAGCAACATCAAGCCATTGCCGAGACCTCCAGGGTCTCGGCTTACCTGTGCATATTACTACAATTGTTATACAAACTGAAATACGATAAATGCATTAGGGCAACTTTCAAACCGTTTGACATATTCCCCTTTTTGCTATAAAATAGTTCGACCGATTTGAGATTCATAAAACAATGCAAATTAGCCCATCCATAAGTAAATGAGTTGAAACTTCCAAGTATCAGGTGGGCTTACGGTGGTTTGGAAGCCGATCTTACTATTTTTGAAGTTTCATATATCCTATAAATATAAATATAAAGCTGTTGTGTGTTTTAAAGTTACACATCAAATGACTTACTTTGCTCGCTGGCTTTAGACTGAGAAGTGGTAGAGCAGGGAAAAAGGGCTCTTCGTCATTGACCTCTTTCACCGAAGGAACAAGACCACTTAGCAGATATTCACCAAAAACCAAGCCTGTGAATATTGGGCATAGAATACTAGTTCAGTATCACAAAATATCAAAATTGTGTAATTTTCTTGAAAAAATAGTAACAGACATAACAGTAAAAGACTGCCAAGTATTACATGTAAAGGAACTTCAATTATATTAAGAATAGAAGTGAAAGGAAGTACTTGCACGATAAGGATTTAAAGTCCTTAGTTGAATGGATTGGTAAGATTTGAGATTGCAGAACATGTGGATCCAAGTAACTGCACCAAACGAAGCAAGAGCCAAAGGTGTTGAAGCTTGTATGCAATTAGCTAATGCTATCCCAAGCAGTATACCAATAGATTTGCTAACCATTCCCTGAGCTTCTCCCTTTGCTATTACCTGCCAATATAAACTACAGTTAATCATCACACAGAACAGTCATTCCCATATGGCGACGCAGATAAAGTTATACGGAGTACTTATTTTTATTAATGGCATCTGAAAACAAGCATAAGGAATAGGGAATTACCTCCGCAAAGTTCCTTTGAGCAGCAAAACCCGCATAAAAACAGCTTCTGGTAGCGGCCTGTCAAGTAAAGAGTTCAACTTTATGAACATGCATAAACTGATATGAACTCCCTATAGTAGACCACCTAACATATATGTTATATACTGCTAAAGGTATGAACAAGGCACAACAATGGCAAATAGACTATAAGGCTTTCGTCCGTATAATAACTAGAGACTATACCATCAACAATGGCAAATAGACTATAAGGCTTTCGTCCGTATAATAACAATGGCAAATAGACTATAAGGCTTTCGTCCGTATAAATAGACTATATGGTACTAATCACAGGGAAGCATCATTTTTATAGTTCTAGGTTCAATCCATATATATACTGACGGGTCACTATGGATTTTATTAATATAACCAGCATACAGATGTATTGATCAGATATATTTTGTTATGAAAGGCCTGCTTAAAAAGTAAACAAGTCCACCCCATCATAAAAAAATA
Source organism: Artemisia annua (assembly GCA_014162995.1). Taxonomy (NCBI): domain Eukaryota; kingdom Viridiplantae; phylum Streptophyta; class Magnoliopsida; order Asterales; family Asteraceae; genus Artemisia; species Artemisia annua. The sequence goes on from LBNU01034711.1 coordinate 33,108, forward strand.
ATCGCTGCTATAATCATGTCTTATAGACATACCATTTTTATGTTAAATTGAGCTAGATACCTGAATAAGTGCAGCTGCAGAAAGCCCTGCTCCAACAGCAGCACCAATCGGGACAAAAAGATGAGGGAAAGCAGGAGTCACGATTTCCAGAAAATCAGCGAATAACCTCCATCCCTTTGGATTCACATCAAAATGTCATCCGAATTTTGACAAAAATATTTTGCTTAGATACCCAATTCCGTCCTTCAGGACCCAATTCACAGCTGCAGCATATAGTAAAACACTTTAGCACCACGGGCATACAGTATGGCATATATGTTAGGCACAGCAATCATAATTTAGCGATTTACTGCAGAATGACCATCATTTAAACTGATTATCGGACTCCTTTTTTCTAACACCTACTCCTGCACTATGGGAGTGTTCAAGATTCTTATCTATTATTGTATTTTTGATTAGCAATTTCGATTTTAAGCTCCTTATTCACCTCATTTCAGTCACAAATAATCAAATAACCCATTTAGATAAGCAATCCAAAACACCCACAACTCTTACTGAATGCAACAAGCACAAATCCGTTTTACTAAGCAAATCCCAAACACCCGTTTTCCAAAACCGATTATCTGACTCATATTCAGTCACAGCCACTTCACTAAACCCAACCTGCAGAAACACATTATCCACTACTCGAAAACGCAATAATCATATTATCCTCTACAACACAAACTATTATTTGACCCCTAATCAGTAACATCCATTTCACAATACCTAAATTATAGAAACACATTATCCACTATTCGTCCTAAAATAAGAGGGTGTTGGGGATTGCCTATTAAGACTCCTTATCTGCATATTCAAATGACCTCATTCGACACACATATGATCAAAAAACGAGTTTGCATAAGAAATACCAAACACCATGATAAAACTATTACGTGACAATAAGAAGCATAGTCTTCCTCGATCTAAACCGGGCGACATTGATCTTGCGGTCATCTTGATCCATATCACCATAACAAACAGATGGCTCTATACCCTCAGCTCTAATCAAATGGTCGAGAAACTGGACATGATGTTTAGTAGATAAAAATCAGATTACTAATGAGTAATGAATACAAGGAAACAATTGCAGATACATAGCCACTATACGTAATCCATAAACAACTAGTTACCTGTAAATCTACCAAGCTCTTGGGTAAACTTAAGAGTCTACAGAGCAAGATCACATGTCGGCGACAAGATAAGAGCCCTAACACCAGTCTGCGAAACATGCTGCTGCAGCTTCTCAAGCATGGGAATCAAAAACGCGGCTGTTTTACCAGACCCAGTCCGCGCCATAGCAACCACGTCAGCACCAGAGAGAATAACAGGCATTGTTTTACGTTGTATAGGTGTGGGTACTCTATACCCTTTTCGTTTAACACCTCTGAACACATTTAAGCTTAGATTTAACGACTCAAACCCTCCCGACTTTGCTTTCTTCTCTCTCTTCTCCTTTTTCTTTAGCTCCGTAGCGGAGCTTACAAGAAACTTCCCCATTAATATTCACTAGTACAACAAAAACATAAAATTCAACAATTAATTAACACAGTAGAAACTCGATAGCCAATTTTTCTAAAACCAACCATCAGTGAACTCCAAATAAGCAGGCAACAATTTGAATCCCGTTAAAAAAGCCGATACAATAACCATACACACGCGACTAATTTCTGCTACACACGCGACTAATTTCTGCTTATTTGCTTATTCTCTAGTATGTTTCACCCAAACTGCTTCCACTACTCTGCTTATTTAGGTGTAAAAAAGCCGTTTTTAACGGGTGTTTGTTTATGAGCTTATTTACCTTATAAAAAGCTAATAATCTTAACTTTTAGGGCTTATCAACAGTTCAAACTGCTTATTTGAGATAAAATTTAAAATAAATCAATTTTTCAAATAAAATTCATCAAAACAGCTTATTATTTTCCAACTTTTTTACAAAATAAGCAGATACAAATATACTTTCTTACAAACAGCGGTGCCAAAATCTTAAACACAAACAAACCAAATTAAACACAAACATAAACAAAATCTCAAACATAAACAAAAATAAAACACCAAACATAAATAAAATCACAAAAATAAAAGATAAAACATAAACAAAATCACTGGTGTTGGAGATGATACTTACAGTGGTGGCAATGGAGCAGTGGTGAGGGTCCTTTTGGTTAGCGAGAGGAGATGGAGCAGTGGTGAGGGTGAGGGTTGTGGTGATGGAGTCGAGAGGTTGTGAGAGAGGAGTGATGAGAGTTGGATGGAAAGTGAGATCTATATCTCAGATCTATTTTGATGTTTGGCAAAGTAAGTGGGTAAATGAAAGTTAGAAAATAAAAGTGAAAATTGTAAGCGGGAAAACGAGTGTCATCTAGCAAGCTAAATTTTAACTGATTATGACCCTATGTTATGACGCTTTTGAAAACGAGTCATCCCTAATAAAAAATTTACTCGTTATGACTCTTATTTTATGACTTTGCTATTTGCGCGTCATCTTGTAGCGTGCGTCATAAAATGCGAGTCAAGGATAGACCTTTTTCTAGTAGTGAGGGCAAGAGTGTATGAAAAAAAAATAATAAAAAAAAAATCAAGAAAAAAATACAAAAAAATATGAAAAAAAAATAAAGAAGAAAAACATACGGACTACCATCCCGTTTCCTTTTATGCTCCTTTTTAGTTTTTGTTATTTCATTTTTAGACTAAGATTGAGTCGAGTCTTGACTTAAGCAACGATGTAGAGTGCATGTATTTGATCATGATAATTAACTTGCCACCACTAAATACCCCTTATTCCAACCAAACCGTGTTATCATATCCCTACACCTTACAGTGGTGGCAATGGAGCAGTGGTGAGGGTCCTTTTGGTTAGCGAGAGGCAATGGAGCAGTGGTGAGGGTGAGGGTTTGGTGATGGAGTCGAGAGGTTGTGAGAGAGGAGTGATGAGAGTTGGATGGAAAGTGAGATCTATATCTCAGATCTATTTTGATGTTTGGCAAAGTAAGCGGGTAAATGAAAGTTAGAAAATAAAAGTGAAAATTGTAAGCGGGAAAACGAGTGTCATCTAGCAGGCTAAATTTTAACTGATTATGACCCTATGTTATGACGCTTCTGAAAACGAGTCATCCCTAATAAAAAATTTACTCGTTATGACTCTTATTTTATGACTTTGCTATTTGCGCGTCATCTTGTAGCGTGCGTCATAAAATGCGAGTCAAGGATAGACCTTTTTCTAGTAGTGATGTGCCCGATCCGATGGATCAGGTCATTTCATCTATCCGATCGGATCTTCGTGGCAATTTCCATCCGATCCAGATAGATCTGTATCCGAACGGATGGACACATTCTGTCAGCACTTTTCTTGAACTAGTGCTTAAAGCTTGTATCTTTCTCGTAGCTCTTCGTTCTTTGACCAAACTTGATTATCTCTTGTCTGGGAACTTTGGAATGATGAAAACTTGGATTCTTCTTCATGATATGCTTGAACAAATTGGATCTTGACTTGGAAATTGTAATTCCTTCTTTTCTTTCTTAAATATTTCACTTTTGCTTCCTTTTTCCTGTTTTTGGTTACAAATGCTTTGCAAACATACTTTGATACGATTAAGTGACAAAAGCATATAAAATAACCAAATAACATATATAAAAACACCAATAACGCTACTAAAAACATGCACAACTTAAGCGTTATCAAATCCCCACACTTAAACTTTGCTTGCCCTCAAGCAAATCTAGAAAAAAAAAACATTATCCACATGGTACTTCAAAGATGTTTAGGAAAAATGTGATGCAAATCTTCCAAGTACAAGTACAAGTTAGATTCATCATTTTAAGCTTTTTATAGTTGAAACCTTGAGATGTTTGACAATACCCACATGATTTTCTTGCCTGATGAACATTACTAATCACCTCACGAAAAAGGAATAAGATATAATTCACTCTAAACACTCATTTTTGGGTGGAGTATAAGAGAAATCACACTCATTGCCCAGTCATGATTTAAATATCACCATAGGCTTGTGTAAGAAACATAACTACACCGACAAGGCGTGAGCACCAAGTATTCATATCAAAGAGGGCTTTTATTCGGGTTTAAGGCTTAAAAGGGTAAAAAGGACTTATGTGTAACTACCTTATGTAAAATATAATAGATCGCTGGCGCGAATTCTTGCATTACCAAACAACGGATGGTCACTAAGGATAACCTTAGATCACTAGCGCGTTGTCTAATTCCTCAAGAAATTGGATGGTCACTACATGCCATACACTTGATAATTTCACAAAGCCAAAAGGTAGGGATAAGACATGAGATAAATTTAGAGAGTGGTAATGATAAAAGAATAAACAAAATAGTCAAAGTCTACAAACCAAATGTTGCTAGCTATCTTGAACCACTATCATGTAATCTTTAGAAAACTCCATGCTTGATCGAACAATACTTTATTCCTTAGCTCATTGGCTACTTTAATTTATTCGCTATATATACATATATATACATTTTTTTTAACATAAACTCACTTGTCACCATCCAGATGCGATGACTTATTCTTTGCTTCGATCACTACTTTCGGAATCGCCACTTTCTTTATGCTTTCATGATTTCCCACATGACATCCATCTTGCCATAAAGCTAGCAACCAACCAAGACTTGACTAAGGGTAAGGCTAAGCTAAAAAGTGTAAAATCTTTTTGTATTTTCTGGATTTAATCAAAAGAAAAGAAAAGATTGGCTCAGAAGGTGTAACTAGGGGTATCTAGTGTTAAAGATAAACACTAACAAAAAGGTAATATTGGTGGTTAACTAGTCAATGAAACTAGCTGAAGCTGAAAATCAATATGGAAGGCTATTTGGATGAAATCCTAAGATTGCCACTTATCACATATGTACACTTATACCACACATGAAATGTGAGCTCACAACGGTCTCGAAATGATTTTCAAGCACAAGTTCTAGAATAAATAAAATCACCGACACACTCATAACAAAAGATCCAAGCATAAAAGAATGTATGCTATATATGAAACAGGCTCAAATCCTCACAATTTAGTGGAAAGGGTCATAAAATGTGCTAGCTAATGTTATCGATCCCAGAATGGATTGCAATAGGGACACATCTCAATTTTTCAAAAATTACCGCTTTTACTAGTGGATAGATCCAGTTATTCTAAAATATTAAATCCTAAAAATGATAAATAACTAGATCACAAGGGCAACAAAATTTAAAATTAAGCTCGAAATTTACGGATTATTCTTATTTACCTATTCACCCCCCCCACACTTAAGTTAATCATTGTCCTCAATGTGATAAACGAACTTCAAAGTATGAAAATAGGGAAATAAGAAAATGAACCATATTTTCCGACTTCTTTGTGGTTCTTAATTCCAAGTATCCAAGTTTCGTCATCAGTACCTGTAGAAATCATAAAACAAACAAACAAAATACCACATGTTTTATTAAAATTAGTGAGACACCCTGATAACGCTCTAATTATACATATTTCTTGAGCATTATTCTATATGTTTTATGATCATTTTACGTGAACTTTTGGTACTTAATAGCATAAAGTGAATGCAGGTTCACTCTTGGATGGTCTGAGCATGAAACACCTAAAAACCTACTATTTCGCCACTTGAAGTGAATAAATAATGAAGTCTTCCATGATTAGCTTTTCATGCAAGCCAAGTACGCGGGTGATTGATTTAAAACCAATTATATCATTTATAGTCCAAGTATATGCTCAACGAATAAGCAAAACCCGGGTCGTGTCCGTGTGAAGGTGAATGGAATCGTGATAATCGATTTGTGAAATCGTGTTTGTGAAAAAGTGAAAAGAGAAAATATTTGAATTTTAAAGCTAATGATGTGAAAATACAATCAAAAACAAGTAATCAAGCATAAAGGTACAAGCACATAAAGCATAAACGTCAAGAACGTAACGTAAACTAAAAATAACGTCTATGTAACAAAATAAAAAGTGAATTTTAAGCTAGACTACACCTACGGGCTCAAATGAAATTTTTAAAACTTTTAAATGATAAAAGAAAATTTTAGGAAAAAGAAAAATATTATTTCTTGACTTTTTTATCTATTTATTATGAATTAAAAGCTATTTTTGTATTTTTATTTAATAAAAGAAAACTAAACTAATTATGAAATAAAAGATTTATTCTACAACTTTATTTTTGAAAAATCTTAATAAACTGAAATGAAATATGAAAATTAAATCAGAAACTAATTTTGTCTTTTTGTGATTTTATTTGAAATTAACAATGATTTAAAATTCTAAAAACTATTTAAAATTGAAAAGAAATATTAAATGATTAAACTAAAATCTGAAATAATTCTGGGAAATCAAAAATATTATTTGAAACTTAAGAAAAATGAAATCAAAGAAAATTTAGCTCAGAAAAGCAGATATGGCCAATAAGCAGTTTGTGATAAATGCTTATTTTTAAGCACTTATTAAAAAAAAGCTCAAAAAGCTTTCAGAAGATAAAAGATACTCAGATAGGCTCAAAGAAACTAAATTCTAACCACTAAACACACTGGAATACTCAAATCAATATATCACAGATTCTAAAATTCAAACAGAAAATAAATGCTAACTAGCCAACTAGCAGACCTTATTTAAGCAGTACAAATAAGCTCAAAATGTAAACTAATGGGGGCAAAATATCAACTAACCAACTGAGATTACAACCTAAACGCCCTATCATTACTATCGAATTGCTACTTCAATTTGAGCCAAGAACAGATGTCCAAAACTGGAAACAAGAAAACTGAGCAGCAGATTTGACTTTTGTCATTTCACCTAAAGTTTGACTAAATCCAATTTCAAAAGCCTAAATCTGTTCCTTGGTGTATGATGAACAAGTTCAAGCATAAAAATCACAATCTCAAACATCAATAATATCAAATTAACAAAGGTGCAAGATCAGAATCTTAAGATAGCAAACAGAAATGAGAACGAGATCAAATTTGACTTTTAGCTATAAACCTATTGATTTTATGCACTACCTATCCTATTTATACCTATTATGAACTACTGGCGCAGAAAAATCAACACAATAACAACTTCTACACCTAACTATTAACTGATCCAAACACCCTTATAACTATGCCATCACTCTATACTACACTGATTTAAGCTATGATCCACCTCAATAATTGTCAAACTAAATCATAGATCCATCAAAGAAGCTACATCAACAGTGTATAACAACAATTAACAGCAAAAACTCAGTTTCATAGATCCATGCAGAATAGAGACAGATTCAAAACTAGTGAAACAACAGTAATCAAATAAGCTCAAATTAACACAAATATAACTAAATCATGATCAAATCAAACTTATGGAATAGTAAACTATCATTCAAACAGATCTAAGCTACTACATATGTAAATCAGACTTGTGCTTGAAAACATAAAATGAGACTTACAGCTTAGGGACCCTAACTGACATAGGGTTTAATATGAATCATAGCCTATCTTTAGATAGGCTTAACCACCACCTCAGTAACCCCATTAACTACCATGAACCTCCATGACTTACCCCAGTTGACTTTCGTTGACCAGAGTCTCTTTTACCATCAAAAGCAGAAGTAAACTAATAGAACTCAGTACAATCTATAATAAGCTTTAATGAGCTTATGAAAATAGTAATTGAAAGCTAGAAACAGATTTGGAGAAGCAAATTGCTTGGAAAATTAAATTGCTAAGAATTGAAATGAAAACTTTTATTAAAACTTGAATTTAGTACAAAGCTTGGAAACCAGAATTACAATAAGCTAAATCCCGAAATTTTACTACTCCTAAAGCTACTCTAATTTAATCTACTCCTAGCTAACCAGTCCAAATCGTGGTAAGGAGCTTCTATTTATAGCTGAGGAGAGGAGAGAGCTCAGAAGCCTCTAGACTTGGAATCTTCTTAGAATATTCCCTCTTAGATCCCTGATGACATGTTTAGACCAATCAAATGCCTTCAATCCTCCTGGTAACGTGTCTAGACCAATGAGCTTCATCCACGTGTCATTCCTTTGCTGTCAGAAGTGTCAGGGTGTTGGGAATTGACCAATGTGCCCTTAGTTGGGTGAATTTAGACGGGTAAGTTTTCTAGGGTTCTAAGATGGGTAATTTGGGGGAAAAGGTAAAAAGGCGGGGAGGGTATTTTTTATATTATTTTGACTATTTAGTGGTTTAGGGGAGACCGAGTCATGGGGTTTCGTGGGTTACGGGTTTAAGGAAGGACCAGGTTGGGATTTTTATTAAATGTTGTGGTGGGCTTTTGGTGTAATGGAATTGGGGTCTAAAAAAGGATTTTAGGACTAGGCTTATTTTAGTGATAGTTATATTTCTTTTGAGTAAAATTCACAAGGACCCTTTTTGTAACTTCTGAAACTCAAAGGACTGATCTTGCCAACGTCCAATTATATTTTCCAAGGCTACTTTTGACAATCTTAGATACTTGGAGGGCCTTTCATGACATTTCTTCAAAGATATATCACAAGGACCAATCTCGTCATTTGATGAAACTTGAAGGACTTTGATGATAAAAATCTTCCCCGGCTCCGGCTTTAAATACTCTTTTCCACTTCTCGTGCTCGGTTTGTTGTTTTCTCGTGATTTTTGTCCATTTCTTAATATCCATACCTGCACACGTAAAAACACAAAAACAACACATATTTGGCATCTAAGATCGGTTTTTGGTCGTTTTGGCCCGGTTTTCTAAGGTAAAAGGTATGTGTAAATACACACATACCAAAATCCCCCAGACTAAGGTATTGTCGTGTCCTCACGCAATGTGATCAATTCACGCTTTTGAGATAAATAATTCCAAAACCTCTTTTTACTAACTTTGAAAAGTAGCAAGAACGTTCAAAAGAGATTTCAAAATCATTTATTCCCTAAAACGCCCCGTTTACCTATTTTATTCCACATACTAACTTTACACTACTATTTTTGTATTTTTCACTTTATTTTCTCGTGACGGTATGTTAACTTTCATTATTTTACAATAACGTTTAGGGTCATAGAGTATAAAACACAATTCAAAGAATAGTGACCATAAGGATAAAATTCATCGTCCTTGATTTTTCACAAGTCCCCAAACTAAGCTTATGAACGAGATCACCGTTTACTTACAAGTTAGATGACAATACTACTCATCGTAGTTACTTGTGTAAAACCCCTTGCTCCCATATCTTAGTGTATCTATTTATTTTTAATTGAGTTGAGAAATGAATTGCTTAATATTTTCTCGTTCCAATATGAGTTAGTCCGATAAAGATACCAAAAATTCAAACGCTAAGTAGTTATCGATCTTCTCTTAAGAAAATTTGCTTTAAAAATGAGGTCCACATCAAGGATATTGGGTACATACATACAAAGACTTTGGAATACATCAAAATAGACATAAGTTGGAGAGTACTTTCACGTGCACCTCATGCGCCCGATCTAGGATCATTCGCATGCACCTCACGCGCTACCAACTTTAGTCTTAACACTTAATCTCATAATCCATAAATCTCAACATAAATCCTTATTCTTTCTTTTGATTTTTTCACTTTTTCACTTTTTTTTCATACTTTTCTTGATACTTTTTTTTTTCATTCATTTTTTTTCCTTTTCTTGCCTTAGTAACTTTTCAACTCCGAACCTTCACGGTTTCAATCCAAGACCTTACCACCTTTAGAAGTAAGAATCCAAGGCCCGATCTCAATCCGAAGTCTTAAAGCACCTTAGCTCTAATGAATACCGGGCTTTAAAGGGTAGCTCCGAAACCACATACGTACAACGAAATACAATACAATACAACTAAATACAATTGGCGTGTATCCTTGATGTGTACCCAATTTTTCAAGCAAAGATTCTCTTAAGAAGATAAAGAACTAAATTTTGTCAAAACCGAGACATCTTTAATTATTATACACAAAATATGGGGTGAAACAACTTGGTGGGAACAAAAGGCCACAAGTACCTTCGATGAGCTCTAAAGAGAACCAACTACTCCAAGTATGGCATCTAACTTCTAAATAAACTCTATCATATAATTTCTCGCTCTTCGCATTTTTAACAAATCTCAAATAATGAGATCCGTGAATACTTAGCCAATAATCAAGCCACGCATATTTAAAGTCAAATACGGAAACTTGCAAACTCTAATAAAAGAATTCGCATTTTCTAGCTCCTTATGTAAAAGACTAGCGAAAGCTTTTAAGCTGCGCATGTATAAAGTAATGTACGGGAACTTGCAGATTCTTAAGAAAGAATTTGCGTTTTATAGCTCCTTGTGTACAAAACTAGCACAAGCTTATATGATCATCATTGGTTAAGGGAACAAGCTAGGGCTCAACACGTCCGGTCAAGTCAAAATTTTATTCCTACTCTCGCCAGCTGGAAAATCAACAAGGTGTCAAAACACTTATTATATTTTTGCATTATTTTCAACTTTTTTCACATTTTTTTTTACTTTGTCACAACATTTTCATCATTTTTTCTTTGAAATTTTTCAAAATTTTCAATTTTTTCATTTTTTAGGAAAAACGGGGTTGCAAGAGTAAACGACAAAAGTGAAAGTGCAAGGTCAAATCAAATCGAAGATTTACCCCCCAGACTAAAGATAAACATTGTCCTCAATGTTTCAAAGGTAAGGGTAATCCTAACAAAAATCTAGGGCCATTTATTAATTATGCCAAAGATAACGTTAGTCGATAAGATTTTTGGATATCGGATTTCCATAAGCAACGAAGAATGATACTCGAGTGGAGAAAAGAAACAACGAGCACGAGAGTCATCATAATTCGGGAAAATCCTGGACATAAACACAAACAACCACGAGAAACACAAGAGTGGAAGAGGTCACCCCTCCTCACGTTATTATTAGAAAATAGAAAAGAAGATAGAAATGATAAGCATGGGTTGCCTCCCACGAAGCGCTTGTTTTTTATCGAGTCGCATAGCTTAGACTCGCCCCGAATTTACTTAATCTTGGGGGAGCAAATGGAACGGACACCTGGCATGAAGAACGGAGATGCCGGGGTCAAAGACGGTATCCTCACTCCCGGTGTAGTGAAGGAATGGAGAAGTGATGGGATAAGTAAAGAATAGGTGAAACACTCGGATGACGAAAGCAATGTCAATTTCTGAATCTCGGGTGGGTTGGGTGGGTAAAATAGTAAGCACCGGATCATCATGATCAAAAATCTCATCCACCACTCCAAAAATAACGACATCCGTACCGGATCCAAAATCAACATCGGGTGGTTTCGCGGGCGGACGAGAAGACGAAAAATCAAAGAGAAATGAGTCGGAATCGGGAATCAAGTCATCATCATTAATAAGCACATCATTCTCGTCATTCTCAATACCCGGTGGTATCAAGTCATCCGAAGCAAGAAATAAATCGACATCCTCTAAAAGAGGGTCACGAGACGGATTATCGGAAAGAAGTAAAGAGTCGATCTCAAAATCAAAGCACTCGTAATCCGGAAGAGAGATATCAGCATGAATAGTGGGATTGCCACTACTCGTCTCTTCAAATCGAAAAATTTCAAGCTCGGGTAAAAAGTCACTATCCATATCGGGGATAGGAAATGAAGAGGGAATCATTGAATCAGAAGACGGAGTCGGATTTTTTAAAGCTTCGATCTTTGAAATAAGAAGATTGATTTTGGATAGTTTTTCACGGAGTAAATCATCTTCAATCTCATCGTCATCAAGGTCAAAATCCTTCGTCTCTTCAAACTCATAATTGGAACGCGATTCCTCAACATCATCGATATCTCCACAAGAGTCGTCATCATTCGTAGTATACTCATTGTGAGAATCGGAATAACTTTCAACATCATCGTTCTCGACATGATTATCTTCAATCGGTAAATCATTCGTATCAACGGTTTCAAAAAGAGGGTTCGAATAAATAGTGATATTTTCGTTTGGAACATCCTCAACCGGAAGCGTATCATCATCATTAGACTTACTGAATTCCCCGGACTCACTTGGGATTGGGACAAGGTTCTCAACACTAGACTTACTGAATTCGTCTAATTCCGTTGCCGGAATAGTGTTAAGAGGATCGTCCCCCATTTTTAGAGAGTCCTCGGGTTCTACGGGAGAAACAACGGAAGCTTTGTGAGGATTAAGAATGATCGTAATTTTCTCATCATCGTCGGAATCATAGTAAAAAGATTTATAAGGATTAGACACTCTCTCTTCGGCAAGTAATTCTGCAATAGACTTCTCGCGAGGATCGGGAGTATAAGTATCACGATTATCCGCCCACTTCCGTAACATCTCACTAAGGGATTTCATTTCCTCAATAACTTCATCCAAAATTTGAGACTTGGCGGGATTTTGTGGGGTTGGTTATAAGAATCGTAACACAAATTAGGTTCATAATAAGAATTTTCAAACGATCTTCCACAATTTTCAAAATTTGATGAACTTTGGAATGAATCACCATTGTAATATGGTACTTGCTCATACGAGTTTTGAAAAGGAAGATTGAAGTCGTTTTGAGGATAATTATCAAAACTCGTATCACAAGCGTAAGACGTTTCAGCACTCGGGACGTAACACATACAATTCGTGTATCCACATTGATTACAAAAACATTTTCCACACGGTAATCCTTCGTCGGATGGATTTCCACAATGAAAGCAAGTGAACGAAGGTGGTGGTGGTGTTGGATAATAATCGGGAACGTTTTGAAGGATTGATCTTTGAACATACGCGGGAGAATTACAAAACCAACAAACGCCGTCATGAATGTTAGGACCTAAGTTTATCAACGTTTATCAAGTCTCGAGTATTTCAGAACATGTAATAGGTTGCTAGTTTACTTAAGTTATTCATGTAATCATTTAGAGTCCAAAACACGTCCAATGGGCCTAAAGCCCATGAATTAAGAAAGATAGGGAGGAGAGGAGTGTTGCCCTACTCCTCACCTATAAATAGGACTCATATGTTATCATGTAACTTGTTGGTTATTTCAATATCATAAAGAAACTCTTGCACTTTTATTCTTCTCATTTGATCTAATCAACCAAACTCTATTTCTCATCTTATTTCTATCAAATCAATACTTGTGTTTACAATATGGTGACCTAACAAGTGGTATCAATCGCTAGAAGAAGGTGTATGTTTTGTTTTTGTACCTAACGATTCAAAAAGGTTGCTTTTACTCGTTAATTTTTGCAAAAGCTTGCAACTTTCTTGTTTGTTTCGTGTTTCTATCACATCTTTGTCCTCAAACTTGTGTTACAAACCTAAAACAACCAACAAAGTTTCAAATTTTTTCAAAAATTTAAGATTCGTATAATTTGTACTATTTTTCGAAAATTTTCAAACATCTTTGTCCTCAAACTTGTGTTACAAACCTAAAACAACCAACAAAGTTTCAAATTTTTTCAAAAATTTAAGATTCGTATAATTTGTACTATTTTTCGAAAATTTTCAAATTTTTGAAAAGTGGTTCAAGTTTGCAACTTTCTTTAAGATTTCATCATTTAAGGTTAGTTGTACAAGAATCTTGGATTAAAAACGTGTTTTTGGCTTGCTTTTTACAAAAACAAAATCCGCCCAAAAAGTACTTATTTTCGAGAACCTTAAACCCCTTTCTTTCGAGATCTTTGTTCATTGCTTCTAAGGTGTTTCCGTTGCTTACTCAGTGCTTTTCTCTCTTGTATAAGAAAGAAAACACTTCGACTCGTTGGATATTATCGAGCTTGTATAATCTCGATAATTTTGGAACATTTTTTCGAAAATCTGAAAACTTTCGAGATCTTTTTCAACGTTTTCGAAATCTTTATTGTTTTCGAGAACTTTGGAATTTTTGAAATCTTTTCTAATGTTTTTCGAAAACTTTGTTTTTTTCCACAAACTTAGAGATTTTGAAATTTTCTTTAAAATTTCTCGAAAACTTGCAACTTTCGAGATCTTTTATCATTTTCGAGATCTTTGGTAATTTTCGAGATCTTTGGACTTAGACTGTTTTTCGAGATATTCTTCAACATAGTTTCGAGATCACCCTTGAGAAAGTTTTCGAGAATTGGCATCACACTTATACCTTCTACAAGATCCATTTACACACAAGTCTTTTCATCATGTCTCAACCACCGTACTACAACTTTCATCATCAGCAACCCTATCATCAAACACAATTGTTTCGTCAACAACAACAACAATATCAACAACAACAACCTCAACAATCATATCCATAT
>LBNU01034713.1:0-12750 GCA_014162995.1 Artemisia annua
TGTTCCTCAGCTTGTTTGAGCTTTTGAGCTTCATTTGAGCCAAAAAGCTTAACTGCTTGTTTCATAAGCTCTTATTTTCTTTGTTTTTCAGTTTCACAACTTTTGTTTTCATTAAAGTTGCTTCATTTCAGTAGTGTATTAGTCTCATAAAAGATAATCACAAAAATAATCAATTTTAATATTAGTGATAGCTTCTATTTAATAGGATTTATCTATTTTAATTTATTTTCTATTTTTTTTTATTAAACACTTAGTAGTTTTCATATTTTTCCTAGGTTCCTGGTATTAAATAGTGTTTGTGTAAAAAATTTCATAATTTTATCTTTTCATTTGATAATTCTAGTAATTAAAAGTAGTTTAATTAGTTTTAATTGAAAAATCAAAAAGAAAATCATTTAGTGTTTAATTTTTATCTCTAGTATCTTTTTATATTTTTTCTAGCTTTTATTAATCATTTAGTATTTTTAGAAAATAGTTTTCTCATTGTTACTGTTCATTTGCTATTTTTCTTAATTAATTTAGTTAATTAGTTTTTAATTGATAATTAAGTAAATTAAATCTAAAAGAGTTTATTTATAATGTTTAGGAACTTTTTATAATTTTTTAGGACTTCTGTAATTATTAAATAGTTTTAGAAAAAGTTTGGTAATTTTATAAATTAGTTTAGTATTTATTTTAATTTAAATTAGCTTAATTAGTAATTAGTAATTAATTAATATTAATTAATTAAAAAGTCTAAAAAATATTTTTCTTTTTCTTAAAATTTTCTTTTATCATTTAGATTGTAAAAATATGTTTTTCATCATCTAGGTGTTTGTAGATTTCTATTTTCACTTTTATTTTCGTACGTAGACGTTTTAATTAAACGTAAACGTACATTTTTAGATTTGTAACGTTTCCAGATTTCAGTAATCATTTGTAGTGTTTGTCTATCATTTTAATTCATAATCTTGTAGTTTAATTTAAATCAATCTCTTTCCCTAATCATCGTTTCATAATCACTTGATCTCAAAACCGTTTTCGATACAATTCACTCCTCGTCGGGATTTAAACGACCCGGGGAATTCCTATACTCTCCTTGGTGCATTGAGCCTTTTATAGTTTGACTTTAGTTGACCAATTCTTTGGTTGACTTTTGTTGACTGTTTCTGGGCCAATCAAAAATCCTTTACCATGATTCCCGATCATTAAACTTTTGTTATCATCTTTGCTCTGGAGACTCGTACGTTACTTTCGCGGTTATGAAGTTCTCTTATACCTATTTTGTCCGCCAAAAGATGAACATTTTCGTGTGAATTATGTTTTGGCACTGATAAGGTGAAAAGTGTACCGCTTTTTGGGGGTCATTTAAGCCCTAAATCGTATTTATTTGATCAAATATCGCCCTAAATTGTTCCTTTTGTCATTTTAGGTACTTTGGAGAGAAATTCTAGAAAAGGAAGCATTTTGGACGTTTTTGGAGCATAAAAGTGAAGAATTCGACAAATTGCTAAAATCTGCTGGAATAGTACCCGTAACGGCGTCAAGCATGGATGTGACGCCGTCAAGCCTTGATAGGCCAGAATGGATTTTGGGAGATTAAAGGGGGACGGCGTCAAGAAGGCCATCAAGAAACCCTAAGCACGGTGAGGTGACGGAGTCAAGGCTACAACGTGACGCCGTCAGATCTGATTTTCTATATATATTCTCATAATTTTTAGTCATTAGTGTGGCACTTTTTAGGGAGAAACCCTAGACGAATTTTAGCAGCTTTTTCAAGGTTTTTCACCTTGAGATCTTCCATGTTACATTGAAGATAAGTAATCTATTAATCATTCAATCTGTCTATGTGTTGTTTGATTCTATCTTGTTCTTGTCTTTTGTTTAACATGCTAGGCTAGGTTTTCTTTGTGTTTGCTTAGATATAATGAAACCTAACTATTGATTATTGATTGAATGGTGTGTTATTGATTGTATTGGATGAATGTTTATCGATGTTAGGCTTAAGAAAACTGGCAGACTTCCAATTGGTAACATGCTTGAACGTCTTAAGAAACATGAACCAAGGTGTACTAAGGTTATTTGATTGTATTTAATGCATGAGCGAATTCTAGTGATCCCATGTTAGGAGCTTCTTAGCCGGCTCGACATAGGAGTGAAGTAGGAGCTTATAGAGTCGGGGAAGTCCGTACACACCCCCACGACTGGTATTAAGGAATACAATCCGTCATCCATGCAATTAATACACACTAATCAATCGGTTAAAGATAGTTAGGGAGTAAGGAAATCTAAGTAAACACACTTCTCTCCATATAGTCTTCACAAACATTTATTTTCTTGTTATTTTATTTTATTTGCAATTGTATTTATTTGGGTTAGTTGACTAGCAACTAATTCCGCCCACTCCTTCAAACCCGAGATTTTTACTTGCTTTCCTAAAAATAATAAAAATACAAAAAGAATCTTCCCTCACCCCTAGACCTATTAGAGTAGCTTTTCAATCCTAACGACACTATTCCCCTAGAGAACGATCAATCGCCCGGTACTTGCCACTATACTATACTACATCGGTCAGGTACACTGCCTGGTGGGGATTGCAAGCTTCTCAAGATCCCTTGAGAGGTAAAACCCTAGTGCGTGGTCGCAATCCCCACCAGGCAGTGTACCCGAGAAGCTTGTAAAACCATTGGCAATCCCCACCAGACTTCACTCTGATTAGCTACTGGCTGCACTTAAAGATGATTAGATGTATTTGATGTTAGGTTTAGTATATTGTACTTGGGCTTAGTTCATCGTTGTTGCTCTTTTTTATTTTGTTTAGTTTTTCCTTGTAACCTTTGTATTAGAAATGTATCTCCGTTTCGCTTGTGTTCTGATTTGACTCCATAATGTTACACTTTAGCCCTTCTCGGGTTGGGGTGTTACAGTTTAAGTGTTATCCGAGCTTCTTGATCTTTATCAATATCATCGGGTCCTTACCGTTCAACTCGAGAAACAAAACAACAAAACAATTCCCATCTCATCTCTAAACTGATTTACGTAGCATACGTAAACATAAATCAAACAAACCGTCATAAAATAGCTTCCTAATTCTAAACAAACTTGTAGGACAAGTCACACAAATTACCAAATTTACCAAACAACCCTTAAAGTTTAAGCCATCTTCTAACAATCTCCACCATGATTTAAACTCCTTCACCTATTTCAAACCAAATTCTAAATTCTAAATGCTAGAGATACTAGCTGAATTCAAATTAAATGACCGATTAGCAGTCCGAATCAAAAGCAATCCAAAGCAAATGTCAATGACTTCAAAACGAACAATCAAACGTTAACTGACGAATTCAAAACAATTTACCAAGAAAATAAATTGGCTCAAACGATCTTCAAGAAAGACAATCAAATTCAGGCAACTAACTTCAAAAGCCTGACAAATGAAGATTACAAAATTTTCAAATTGACAAATTTCCTACAATCGAACAAAATTCAAACGACCCTATTATAACCAAGGCTTTAAACATCAAATCGATCTTCAAATTCCAAATATCAAATTCTAATTCTAATGGCCCACTTATTTTTATAAGTATTATGCTCCAACTTCAAATATATCATCCAAATATCAAACCAAGTTAGAAAGTAATAAATAACTTGACAAACGGACTCTTATAATTCATACGCCCCAAATATAAAATGGATAATAATTTTAATAACTCACTTATATGATAAGTATTACGGCCTAAATTCACTAAACAAATACAATCAATTAACAACGAATTCCAAGATCTGATTGCCAAACGGCCCACAAACTAAAAGCAATAGGCCAATAGCCGAAATTCTAATACAGATTGCCCAAAAACAGAAATTTATCCACAAAACCTCCTCAACCCAATAGCAAGCCCAACTGGTTAAAACAAATGGAAGGAACAAAGTCAACAAACGAAGATTAATTCTATCTATACAACATTCCACAAGGATTTGGTGCAGCCTGATTGGATAGTTACAATAACTCAATAAAATGTTAATTATGTTAGCATGCTAACTTATAGTCCAGTGGGTGTTGTTTTCTGGGCCTGCATAGTAGTTTTTCCACCGCTTTTTTTACATATTTCTTTGTCGTTCGATTATTCACCGCCTTTGTGTGTCTTTTACCATAAATTAGATACGTGTACAGATGAGAAGACAGATTACAGACACGTCATAACAAAGTTTCAGATCTGTGCCGACACAAAAAATTGGGAGGTACGTGATGTGGTTTTGGTTGTAAGGTTTTATTTGGTACAATACTTTAATTATATTTATTGTTTTCTTTAATTGAAGAGATTGCTGTTGCTTTTTGCTAAAGAAATAGAATAAGATTGGCCCAATTTTGTTAATTTAATTTAATTGTTTTTCTTTCTTTCTTTCTTTCTTTCTTCTTCTTCTTCTTCTTTTTTTTTTTTTTTTTTTTTTTTTTTTTTTTTTTTTTTTTAATTGTTTTTTTTTTTTTTTTTTTTTTTTTTTTTTTTTTTTTTTTTTTTTTTTTTTTTTTTTTTTTTTTTTTTTTTTTTTTTTTTTTTTTTTTTTTTTTNGATTATAACCAAATTTTTTTTGAAGATGAAAGGTATGTATATTTTCTTTAGACAGACGTTTCATTTTTGGTTTTTTAGGATTTTCGTGATTTGAACTACGGGTATGATGTCAAGGTGTTGGCGGATGCGTCTGATAGATTAAGAGAGACGAGATAAGATTAGAAGGAAAGATACATTTTGTGGGTTAACATTTTAGGTACTTACAAGGCCATTATTATAATTATTTTTTCGTTTAATGTTTTGAGTTTGATTATATTGTTGTCTTATGGGTTATTTGTGAGATGATTAACACATAAAAAATAAGCTAATATGAACACCGGTTTACTGGGCTTTGAGTTTCACTTATTTGGTTGTTGAATAATTCTTGATTTTTTGTATGTGGATAGGGATGAACAAGAACAAACTGTCCCTAAAGCCGACGTTCTTCCACTGTTGTGAAGGTAACTAAGAACATGATTACTTATTGGTTTTTTAAGCTTATTTATGTCAAATTAATATTGAAGATTTTCAAACAGGTATGCTAACGCCTATGATTAAAAATAGTGTAGCGACGAAAGGGTTGTTGTTTTGGGTGGAACACACTTATGGTGGAAGAACTAGGACGACGAAAGGTCAGTGATGCTGTATGCTCCTTATGCAAGTTCTATTTATCAGGCTGTTGTATGCTCCTTATCTTTCATATCCGATGGTTCTTACTTTGAAACTGCTTGACACGATCTTATAAATCTTCTGGATGCAGGTCACAGAGGATCAGAAACTGTACTTTAAGATCAAACAATATAAAAAAGAAGAGTTGTGTCTAATTTAATTGGTAAGCACAAAATTTGATATATGGTGATATATGTTTATTCAGACAAGTCCTGTAAGATTGTCAACGTGGGTGTGAATTTGGTTGTCACATGTTTCCCGCATTCCCACAGAACGTTTATTCACTCCAGTTACCGGATTGCTAGATACAAAATATAAATGGTGGTTTAAACTATACTAATTTTTTGCAGCCTAATGTTGTTACAAGTGTTAATGAAAGGCTGTAAAAAAGGACCACCGGTATGCGGAGGAGCACCGAACGCAGATGTTCTCTGTCTCAGACCAGGTGAATTAATTGGTGCCTGCATAACCGCTTTGTTACATTATCAGTAACCTTTTTTTTGTACCGGTTGAACCCGTTCAGGGTTTCTCATTTATTAATTTTTGTCTTTTTCGTAAATATGCAGGAATGACTTTAGACTTATGTATATGGGGAACACCGACCAGGTTTCTCGGCATCATGTTGCATTCTTTGGGTATGAAGAGAGGCATATAACCTATTTTATAGGTAAACTGATAGAAATGATAACGGGTCGTTGAAGAACTCGAGCACCATGTTGAAATTGGTGGTTACAGTTATCCAGCATTAATAGCATTGAACATCAACAAGGGTGCATATGCCCCCCACTTAAAAGTCCTTTTAAGCGAGACCAAATCATGTAAGTATTTACTTTTTTTTCCACTATTCAAATACGCGGATAACAACTGACCTCATACCCCATATGCGAATTTTTAGTGACTTCGTGAAACCGGCTACACTCGAGAGAAACGGTACCCTACCATCGAAAGGGACATTGTTATCTGCATTCGCCATCTTACGGCTAAGCCCCGCCTAACATTGTTGACAATAGAAACCACATGAGAGAATGTACGCTGGCGGCTATGGATTCTTGGGTTGCTGCCACTCATCTTGATAAGATGGCCAGTTTCTTCTATATCCTTCTTAAAATAAAAAGAAATTGTTTATTGATTATTGATTTTATATTTTTTGACATACAGGTAAATCAAATGTAATAACCCGAAAACTGCTCCTGCTTAAAAATACGTTGCAATGACAAACAACCCGTAGCTGATTCCGAAACATATCTAGAAACAACCATCTCCATTTATTTTGCAACTGTTTCTGAAGATTGTGTTTGGATTTGTTTATTTTACTGGAGTATGTAGCAACAAGATGGTATACAGCTCCTGAGTTATGCGGATGGTTTTATCAAAAGGTATAGCCTACAAGGGTATGTTTTCTATCTTCTCCTACAATATCCAGATAACTTGCTTTATTATACATGAGCAACGCTTTCAGTTTCAGCTGTGGGTTTAATAACCACTTTGAAGTAGCAGAAGTTTGAATAACGGAAAATGCCTTTTGCTTAAAAATACACCACAGCCCCAAACACCCCCTAAGCTAATAAAAAAAGATATTGCATAAACATGAAATTAGCTGCCGTAATGATTGAATGTTAGTGTTTGCTCATATTTTTTTGGCATTCTTTTGCGGGTTATTGACAATATGTATCTGTTGTGCAGTTGAGTTGATTGTGCAAGTATTTATGGCTTTCTCATTTTGTTCGTTACTGATTATAATACTTTTAGCTGGTTCCCACATTCTGATGTAAAACATTAGTCAACGGAATTGTTGATGAGACTAACATTTATGTTGCCGAATTGTGTAATCGTGCATATAAAGCATTTGTAAGAAACGCGATTGACTGTGATATTTAAGTTCCACTGAAAAGCGTAGCAAATACCCCCGCCGCATGTGGGTTCATTCACCTCGTTGGAATACAAAACAATACAAAATCTATTTGCCATGACTATAACCGACGGTAGGGACCATGCGAACAAAACATACAAATATCATATAAAAAAAATGAACTCTCCAAACTTTAAATTCCAAACGATTCGTCAAAACCAAACAATCAAAACTTTTTTTTTCCCTCTTCTCATAGCTAATGAACCTAGATGTATACCACTTGTTGGTAATCAAACGAACGAAACAAATAACAAATTCAACAAATGAAGTAGAAGCTGTATTCCAAATTATCAAACCAAATACAAAGACAAATTTAAAAGTACTAAACCCAAAATTCCAAATCAAATATTCCAAATTATAATTCCAAAGATACACAGATTCTATGTTAATGATTCGTATTTATAATCAAAACAAACCATCATAAAATATTTTCCTATTTCTAAACAAACTAGTAGACAAATCACACAATTTACAAAATTTACCAAACAACTCTTAAAATTTAAGTCATCTTCTAACATGTTAAAATCAAGACGACAAAATGTAGCTTCAATAATTTTCCACTCAACATTAATGTATGACATAGACATTATGTGCCATAAGTTATTAATACCTCCTAAAAGTGACACCCTCTCATTTTTTTTAATTATTATTATTTATTTTTTTATAATAATCATCACTTTTATTAAAACCATAAAAATTTACATGAAGTTGGATGGAAGCCTAGAAACAAGCTGTGCTCCCATTCCTTTTTGAATACAAAAGCTAACTCTATGAAAAATAAAAACCTCACTTTAGCATTATTAGAGTGGCTAATGGCAATAGACTTAATGCGTGAAAGTGTGTCCAAAACCTCTGAATCCAATTACCCGAATGTAGAAAAAGCAAATGGTATGAACTTGTAACCGTTGTCCTCACATTTGGATGCATACTTACGCCTTTTCTTCTCCACAGCATTGTGCAAGGCTACCCCTGGAGCCCATGAAGTCGCCTCAATACCAGCAAATGGAGAGAGATACCAGTCACATCCAAGCATGCATCTTTACCTTGAAGCCAATTATTATTATTATTATTATTATTATTATTATTATTATTATTATTATTATTATGTGTTGAATATGTTGTGGGGGGTTTTGAAATTTAGGTTATGGGTAGTGTTTTTTTGAGTTTAGGGTTACCTGGATTTGTGTTGGAAATTGGTTTCCAGATTATATAATAGGTTTTATATTTGGTACATGAAGCAGCTACTAAACTGAAAATGGAGATGACTTGCTGATTCGTATTGAGTTGAGAAGGACTACTGTTATTACTACTATGGTATCCTTATAACGTAGGTATAATATGGTATCCTTATAACGTAGGTATATGATGACTACTGTTACTTCTAATATGATATTTTTGTTACTTCTGATGCTATTTTGAATTCTGAATTTGTAGGACGCTGTCGAGCTCAAGAATGATAGGCATGAAAAGCATCAGCAACAGACTTCAACAAATACGATTATACAAGATAAGTTCTTTACTTTAGATTGTTCTCTAAACAAATTTTCAAGTTCTTCATTTAAGCAATTAAGTGGTCACAGATTTTGGCTTTCGGTTGCGCATTGTCAGTACAAGTTGACCACTCTAACAATATTATTAAAAGAAAACATATTGAGGTTTGATTGTGTGTGGTTCAGTAGGTGTGCTCAGTGGGTGTGGAGTCTGTTAAGGGGGTGAGTTCAATGACTCAGTTGAGTGTCTTGGTTCATTGGCTGTGTATTCACGGGGTGGGGGTTAATTCTGGTGATAGTGTGCATGTGGAAAATAACAGGGTTTGGAACCTTGAGATCATTTAGAGATTGCTTCAAAGATAAAATTCATTTATATGAATACATGAGTTTGCAGAGTGATTTGTTTAATGCAGATATGGTTATTAGAGCCCCTATTCTGCCTATTCTGATTTTTTTGATAATTTTTGTTTGCAGGTGAGGTTAATAAAAAACCAATGTGACCCATAGCAGTTCAGGTGTTTAATCGATCCATTCTTTTGTCTTTGAATCAATGCTTTAAGTTCCTACACTTTCAGGTAATTTAATTTTTGATGCGAAAATTAACTGTCCAAACCTCAATAAGCCGAAAAGCCTGGTAAATAAGTTAATCCAAACACTCCCTTAAATAATAAGTATGTGTGTTACTTTCGTGACTATTTGATTTTCTATGTTGTAAGCTGTCAACCATTTCCCGTTTTAGCTGAATTTTTAAATTAGCAGACTTAGATCAAACAAAGTACAAATCGACATATTCATGTGGTGGAATGTCTTACAAATTTGGACAACATGTTTCTCAAATTTGGATGTACATTTAAAGTGTGTTTTCTATATCCAAGAAATGAGTGTGTAAATGGGGATTTCATGTTTTGTAGAAAAAAAATAATAAAAAAAACAGATTTGAACACGTTCTCGATTTCCCTGTATTCTAGAAAATATTATGGCAAAAATGGCCGTTTTTCTTTCCTAAACACACCCTTACATTTTCTGTCTTCTGATTGTAATATGTAGAATGTGGATGCAGCGAGGATCCTGGTGTTGAGATTAGAAATATGGAGCTTATGCATTCGGAGAACAACATAAAGTTGCTCCAATGGTGGAACTTAGGAAATGAAGATGGAAAAGAGATGTTGGCTGGCTTTTATGCGTCACTGATTTGTTCCATCTCAGCAAACATCAAAAGGTGGATCAAATATAGAGGTATTGTGTATATTTGAAACCTAATAAAACTTACATCCAAACACCCAACCTATTTAATTAATGTTTTAAATCTTAATGTAAATGTTGGACTGCAGTTTAATAGCAGAACCAAACGCCTCTTAATGCTTTAAGTTTGCAACCAATCACCCTCTAACACTTTAGTTAAGTTAGCCAAGATTAATCATTGATTATTTTTATTCTTTTACGTTTTACTTGCTTGAGGAAAATAATGTAATAAAAAAGCGTAGAAAACTGTTGAACCAGTGCTAATTTCGAACCTTAACATGCTCAACTTTTCTGGCCATCATTTAGAGCATCAAATACAATCTAGTAAGCAGTTTTTTAGCTTAGTTTTAGAATTTTTAAAGTTTAGTTTGTGATCTTTATGACCTAAGGATGAAGCCCGTTTACTTTCTTTCCGAAACTTTTTTTTTTTTTTTTTTTGAAAGGCAACATGTATTAAAAGAAGTAAAACAAGGTACAAGATACAATGATAGGCAACCCACCAACTGGTCAGATTGACATGTCGGTAGCATTTGTCGGCTAGGTTTAATGTATCGGTAGCACTTGCTGTTTGCACCTTGCTTGGCCTCCAATCAACTGAATCTCAAAAAAGGGGTGTTTAAAAGGTTTTTGGGCTACTGCTGTCTAAAGGGCTATTTCGTGGCTGTTTTTGGTTGGGTATTAGAATTAGAATTTAACAATGGCCATTAAACTTTTTTTTAACAATGTTTTATTTGATGTAGTTTTAGATCCTATAATTCTACGACTCACCTTAATCGACACATAATGTTAAATGTCTGTTAAACGGTTGGGATTTTGATAAATCAGATTTTATTTGCTAATTTTATCTAATGTAGACTCACTACAACTGTATTTTTTGTAGGCAAAGTTAATGTGGGCCGTACATCTGAATGGATGGAGGGATTAGATCTGATCATAGCAAAGGCATTGTCATGCTTTTCGAAGGTTATGGAAAAAGGTGGACATAGGTCTATGGAGCTTCTTGGAGAGATTTACTTAAGCGGTGCCAGAGTCACTAAAAACTACACACCGACGGATAGAGCAGATGTGGTGGACTGGGTTTTTGAGCAAAAGGTTCGCAATTTTGTCAGGGTTCTTAAAGGAAAAAAATGACAACTTACAGGAGGTAAGCGATAAGTTTATGCTAGAAGGTAACACTATTTGCCCAACTACTATAGCCCAAATTAGCTTTACCAGATTATTGCTACCACTCTATTCTCACCAATCGTAAATCGTAGGGACACCACCGCCAACACCACAAGAAGAGCAGCCGGAAAAGGAGCCAGCAAAAATAAACGAAGAAAGGAAAACCAAAGCAGTCAAAAGACCACTTTTTCCAGATCAGCCAGTCAACATAAAGAAACAAAAAGGTGCATAAACATGTTTCGCTTAACACAAACATAGATTTTCATTAACCAAACATTAAACAGACCATTTAGTCTTTTCTACATTTGAAAATTAAGATTTCCCTATACTAGAGCATATACCTTGGCAAACTGAATTTTCTCATTCACACATCTTCTCTTCTTTAACAGGACCATAAACCATCACTCCAGAAGTCACTTCTACAGAAGAAGCAGCAGCACCATCAATTAAAACAACCACACCAGAAGAAGTTAACCCAAACACAGACGAAAAACTATCTGAACAAAAAGAACCACACCAGCAACACCCATTAGGTTACAAGGAGTAAGACAGAATCCAAACAAATTTTTTGGGCAGCAGGTCACCTGTTAGTCTAAACATGTAAGTTTTACAGTGCAGAAGACATGAATATGTAAAATAGCAATGTAAACAATAGTGTACAATAGCAATGTAAACAAAACTATGTGACTCCTCTTTTGAACAATGACTTTCGCATAAAACATATATACCCTGTGGTATGAATAACTCGCTATCCAAACAACCCGCAAACATGGTAACTTCGTGGATTCTATTAGCCTAACTAGACCCTAACACTTTGGACCTCTTTTTTTCGCTAACTTACATATACAAACATCCCGTGGTTTTTAAATATTGTTTCTACCATTCCTATTTTTCCAAACACTTGCTAAACCTTTTTGGCAAAACATCCCGCGGCAACGCGCGGGTGATCCACCTCGTATAAAACATAAACTGATAAAAAAAACTATGTTGTACCGTAAACAAAAGAAAAAAAAGGTAGAAAGTACAAAATATATGTACTTTGTACATAACCTTCAATTAATTCCATTTCTTTCTATAATGATGAATTGACAATGAAACGTCAATATTTATATGAAAAATTTTGCGTCAGTGTGGTCATTCATTCTTGCTTTTTTGGGATAGAAGAATTATTTACAAGAAAGTTGTGTTTGGACAAACAAGTATATTTCTTTAGACAAACAACTATTTTTATATTTGTAATTTATGATTTTATTATTATTATTATAATTATTTTATGATCAAGAAAGTCGATAATCTTTTGTTAGATTCTATAGATCTCACAATAATATTATTTCAGGATGCATTTTCTTGACTTTATAACGTAAAGTATGAGACCATATAACTTTTTCTTAAAATCAAACTAGTTATAATGCCCGCGCACGCGCGGGTTTTTTTTTAATTTTTTAAAATAATTATTTAAAAATTTTAATCCTATTCTTAGTTGCATCTTATCTATATTTTTTGTATTTATCTTCTACTTGTGTTGTGGATAAATATAAAATGTTAGCTAATAAGAAAATAATCTTTTTTTTAAATATCTTATCTATATTTTTTGTATTTATCTTCTACTTGTGTTATGGATAAATATAAAATGTTACTTAATAAGAAAATAATCTTTTTTTTTAATAAAATTATTACTAAATAAAGTATGGTTCCAATTTTTTAAAATGAAAAATTCCCAATAGGGGTTTTGTTTTATTATATAAAAGAT
>LBNU01034713.1:24900-39528 GCA_014162995.1 Artemisia annua
CTATCACTGACACTATACAAGCCATGTTCCATACAATTCATAAATTTGTAAGAGCAAAAGTCCAAAGCTCCCTGAAGCGGGCAAAAACATTCAACATTCATACATAGGATGGTTCCTCATTTATTCAATCTCCATGCTTAGCCACTTTTTCAAAGAAATCAACCATTAAGAAGATAAATACTATCATCCTCCTTTCATGGCAAGGTTTAGAGCCAACCTGGATGTTGTATTAACATGTGCTCCAGATCCACTTAAATGTTCAGCTTTCCACATTGAACCTCAGCTCCCAAGTTTCCCTCAGGAGAGAGTTGCTGGTCTAGCATTTCTCGCGAGCTTACCTAAGGTGTTGGTTCTTCTGGCCATAACTCGCATACCCCTTACTTTAGAGTATTTGAAAGCTTGTGTGTATATTATTTTCAGGTATTTAAATGGGTTGAAGGGTTCAATTCTTAGAACACCCCGATTCTCGAATATTTGGAATGGGTAATATACTAAGATGAAAATTCAATCTTCAAGACATTTTCATTTACGCATTAGTTTTGTTTTGGTTGTTTTCTCATGTATCGGAATTGCACTAAATTGGGGAGGATTGTTAGTTAGTGTAATTGAGGGATATAGTCATGATACTTGGAAATGAGTTTGGAGGTACGGAGTGTACACCCATCAAGCGAATGACATCCCGGACCCAAAAGCGATATTTTCCTTAATCCGTAAATGTTTTGACAATAGTTAAATGTTAGAGAATATTAGAATATTCTTTGATTAAGAATATTCTTTGAAATATTCTCTTTGATTTTATATTAGAATATTCTTTGATTAAGAATATTATAGGAATATTCTTTTTAGATTTTATCTAAAGAATATTCCTTGGAATATGCTGTTTAGATTTTATCTAAAAGAATATTCTAGGAATATTCTCTTTAGATAATATCTAAAGAATATTATAGGAATATTCTCTTTAGATAATATCTAAAGAATATTTTAAGAATATGCCTCAGCATATTCTAGGAATATTCTCTTTCTAGTTTCTATAAATAGAACTTTTCATATTCATATGAAATATATAGACAGACAAATTTCTTCAGCTTAAATTTTTTCTTTCGGGTGTCTCTTGATAAGAGAAATAGATACGTGAGAAAATAGTCGAAACACTAAATACTCTTTAGCGAACGGGTTCTTGTATATTGCCAGTATCAAGAACATACTCTCTGTCTTATCCCAAAGTGATATTCGTGTAACCCAGGCAATAAGGGTCGAATAATTACTTTTGGAAAGTGATACCACGATTCAGTGAGATATCCGGTTATTGATTATCTTTACCCTGCTACACGAAAAGCCCAATAATCCCAACGGTTTTAGGGTTACTGTTTTTGTTCCAACAGCCATTGTGAGACCTTGTAACATGTTTTTTCTATGGGTCCATTTTGCGTTGTTTTGTTTCATTTGTTTTGTCCTTTTCCACTACTAAACTTAACATGTGAAAAGAACAGCGCACGGGTATTTTATAAAATTTCAACCAACAAAATAGGCACTATGTCCGTCCAAAATGAATAATAAAGCATGTTTGTAGTCGATTATTAATAGGTTTTTAATTATTCAAGTTATTGCTAACGGTTTAAAAATAATAATAAATGTGATATGGTGCGGTTTTGGTTAAGAATTGCACCCAAAGAGGACTACCTGATAAGATCCCCGACTAATACGGGGCGGGTTTGGGGGAGCATCGCAGCCCGATAGCGAGCCCCGATTAGAACCCGATGGGAATCGGGGCGGGTTTGGGGAGAACATTGGTAATCGGGTTTGGCTATGGGGATGGTCGGCCCGCCCCAAACCCACCCCATTGCTATCCTTTGAGAGAGAGTATTATTTTTGTTATTATTATATATATAATGCAGCGTCGGATCTATGCAAGCGTGCCCGCCAAATTAAATAATATTTTTTTTCGGGCCTTTATTGGGTTTACTGACTCCATGGTCGGCCCAGCCCGTTTGTGTTAAAATTAAAACTGCACGGGCGCGTGAGATTCCAAAAGAGAGAGAGGAGGTGGTGGAGGTGAAGCGGCAAGGTGGTGGTGTACGGTGGTGCTTCAACACGAACCAAACGGTCTCCAAAAACTCTCATGTGCTCCAAAAATGACCACGGGGTCTAGATCTACGCGATGGTGTGATTATTTGAGGTGGCCGGAAAAGTGCTCGGAGATTGTGACGGCGCCGAAATTTGGCCGGACGGTGGGATGTGACCGGATTAAGCTTCCGGCGAGGTGAAGTGAGAGAGAGAGAGACAATGTTATGTGTGTGTTATAATGAGGAGAGAGAGGGAGAGAGAGAAAATAGGGTTTATATACCAAGGGGAGGGGCCGAACTTGGGCAAACAAAAGTGGAGGGGGCGAGGTGAAAGTATGGGGCGGAGGGGGTATAGTTGCCAGCTAGGGAAAACTTTTGAAATATTCATCGTGGGCCTCATTTGACATACCAAATGGACACGAAAAATTATGAAACTTGCGCCATTTTTTCCGAAATAAATTTTCTAATAAAAATGAGTATAAATACGCTTAACTTTCTCGAACTCAACAAACCCCTCAACCTAAACACGCTACTAAAACTCGGCACACGAACAAACGCTTGATCACCGCCCCTCCGCAACGCGGCGGTTCGTAGCCTTCCTCGTTTAAAGAAATTTTCATCTGTTAAGCAAAAAATAAGTAATTATTTTTGAAAAACATGTCAAGATAAAAAAGAGTTAATTACATTTTTGGTCCGTATAATTTACCGGATATCTTATTTTTGGTCTAATTGTCAAAAAAGTATCAAATCCACTCCAAAGTAAACACATGTTTCGGGTGGTTCAATTCATTGACACCGTTAGTTTGACTAATATTAACTGTTAAATTAAAGGATGTCTTTTCTATTATTTCACGTACACAACTGTTAGATAATAAAAGCCCGCAAGCCCGTTGGGTTTGGCCCGTTAGTCGTTAGGTTTTGTTTAGGTTTAGTCATTATTTATTCTCTTGTAATCTTCATAATTTATTGAATTTGATAATACAATTTTCAGTATTCCCTTGATAATACAGTTTTCATTATTCCCTTGATTTCTACCGTACACGGTTATAAATTTACATGCAGTGTTTCTATTTGCATATCCTACCTGATGCACTTGGGTCAAACCTTCAACATCCATCATAGATCAGAGGCATTGGATCATATGTCAAAGAATTCATAAAGATGGTCAATAGTCATTCCTTTGAAAAGCATTCCCTGAACATCACCTAAAAATCTTGACATGCAATAACAATTTATAACACTGGATATGAGAATGAAAATTGAGTCAAAGAAAACAAAGTTGAACTATCAATTCAGGACAATAACACTGAACTACAGTAATGCAACAAAACCACGGTAGATGTATAGTCAAGACATCATTTCCGATGTTCAAAACCATCATTACAGACGTTAAATCATAAAGTATAACACTAACGAAAGGTTCATTGCAACTTGTTTCAAAACACAAAACCCAAGTCTTCACTAATACTCGCAACTTTCATACTAAATCATATATTCCTTGATATCCAATGCATCGTAAAATCTTCACATTCACAAACCNAACACTGAACTACAGTAATGCAACAAAACCACGGTAGATGTATAGTCAAGACATCATTTCCGATGTTCAAAACCATCATTACAGACGTTAAATCATAAAGTATAACACTAACGAAAGGTTCATTGCAACTTGTTTCAAAACACAAAACCCAAGTCTTCACTAATACTCGCAACTTTCATACTAAATCATATATTCCTTGATATCCAATGCATCGTAAAATCTTCACATTCACAAACCTTTTTGACTATGCGATTATCCCGCTTTTTCTTGGACAACTGTTTGAGTATAAACAAGAGAAGTAGAGAATGTGTTATACATGTCTTTACAAAATCAACCGATCAAAACAGATATATAGTATACCAACTACAAGTTTGTTTTTGTTTGACTTGCCTGAAAACACATGCAAAAAATGGAAACCAAATTGTAAGAAAGATATTAGAGGCGGCAAAATGAGTGGGTTGGGTCAGGTCCAGTCACAGGTCTTAGGACTCTTAGCAGGTTTCGGATCTTATGGGTCCAGTTCTAGATGGGTCATTTGGGAGCATAGGTCTAAACGGGTCGGGTTTACCCATCCGTTTTAAAAAAAATTAAACTCAATTATGGGTAAAAATGAAAAAGCGAAGAAAAAAAATCAGTTTTTCATTGACCCGCTCTAGACCCGTTGGTTAATTGTTATACATTTACGCTTTACATCACATACCCAACTAGGCACTGGTTTGTCTAAGCTTATTTGATGGGCTTATGAGGTTACTGATAAGCTCAAAAGCTCATATTTTTGGGGGGCTTATGAGCTTATCAACATGAGGGTACAACTTATATATATAAGTTCATAAGGCGAAGTAGATAAGCTCTAATAAGCCAGAAAAATTAAGCTTATGAGCTTATCAAGGTCATAAGCCCATCAAATAAGCTTATAAAAACACCATATTTAGTAAGACCCAGACCTATACCATAACTAACGGATCTTAGATTTCCATACATAAAAGATACACAGAAGCAAAACACACATCAATATATATACATGTTCACTAGTTATTTAGATTTTCTAAAAAACATTTGGGGAGAATGAACAGAAATGAAGATGATAACAAGTGCTACATTGTATTATTAATTATATACATTATTTAAGCACTCACCTTTTGTTGTCGATTTGTTCTTCTTCTTCTTCCTCCAAGAGACTACTCTAAAGGGGTGTTAGGGTTACTGTTTTTATTCCAACAGCCATTGTGATACCTTTTTTAACAATCCAAACATCCTTGTAACATGTTTTTTCTATTGTGGGTCCATATTGCGTTGTTTTGTCCTTTCCGCTAAACTTAAGTAATTAACATAAAAAAGGAACAACGGGAGTTGTTTATAAAAGGGGGAATTTCATATATAGTCAACCAAACTTGCATATTTTCTCAAAATACAAGTTTTTAATGCATAATATACAATGATGTTTAAGCATGTTTTGAGAAAATATGCAAATATGTAAATTTTAGTGAATATATATGTAATTGACCCTTTATAAAATTATATTTTAAAATAATTTTTCGATATCAAATATTATTTAAATAGTGAAATAGCAAAAAGTTGAGAGCATAACATATGAAAAAGATATAAAAAATGATAAAGAACATAATTTAATGATGAGAGAGAGAAGAAACCAAGATATTTTCCCTGATATCATTTCTATGGCTTTCTGACACAAAAGATTTCATTCTTTGATTACTTAGGGCCCGTTTGCTTTAAGGGTTTTGCTCATCGGGTTACGGATTATAGTGAAATCATCCGTTTGGTTTATATCCGTCGGATTTGAAATTAGGACTGATTCGGAAAAATAAGGCATGTATAAAAGTCATCTGGATAGCTTACTTTTAACCCATGATTTCTGACAATCTCACATGCATGTTCTATCTCCTATTACTTTTTAATTTTCTATGTATAAAAAAGTCTTTGTCACATGTGTATTTTACCTCACAAAAATTATAATTTATATTTTTTCAGTGAGCCCATTCATAATCTATTTATTTTTAATATTAAAATAATAATAAATTTTAACCCTAATTTATATCCCAATATACAAAACAAAGAACTTTTATTCTTTCAACCAAAACCCAAATTCTAAAACAAATCCAAATCCAAATCTAAATCCTAAACCCACTTATATACCAAACGGGCCCTTATATCAATCAAACTATTTTTTCTAAAGGAGATTCCATTCTTTGATTCTATAACCTCCAAGCAAACGGGCCCTAACTATGCCTTTCGCTAATCAAATAAAGTATCATTTTCATTCATTAAATCTTTTAATTGATTAAAACACATAGTTAACATTTATTTTGATACAATCCAAAATAAATAAACGAAACATTTACTTTTGACAAAAAAAAATTATTTTTGTTAGTTAAAGAATTACTCGTATGTTAAGTAAGAAGTAAACAACTATTTTCTAGAAAATATGTTAAAATAAAAAGAGTTAACTATAGATATGGTCCTTGTGGTTTATCTCGTATTTCATTTTAAGTCTAATTTTCGAAAAATATCTGATAATTGCAAAAGGGAAACATCTGTTTCGAGTTTGTTCCAAATTCATTTACACTGTTAATTTGACTAATATTGACTGTTAAATAAAAGAATGTTTTTTTTTCGTCATTTCACGCACACAACACACAAATACACAACACACATATTTCTTCTCTCATTCCACACAAACAAAATAACACCACACACCGTGTTTCTCATTATCATATCTGGCCACCAGCACCTCGCCCACACCCACCTCCACAGCCAACCATCACAAACTATATCCGGCCACACCAAGATCCATTCTTACACCTACTTACAACACATCAACGATACAGCTAAGATCCACCATATCCACATACTCCCACTCCAAGAGCCACCAAACCCACACAGTCACCGCTGTTACAGCCACCGCTGTTACACCCGACCTGATCTTAGTTGCAGGGGTGGGGATTTGGTGATGGTGGTGGTGGTTTCGTGTTTGGATGGCGGGCGTAGTGGTCATGCAAAATGTCATAATATACAAACAACTTTTATACCTATTAAGTTTTGTTAATACAAATAATGTCTAAAAACTTTATTTACTTTTTCGACTTCTCTACGTTCTAATAATAACAAAATGTAAGAATATTCTACGTCAAAAGAAACGTAAACAAGTTATTAGTCGTAAATTTCTATTTCAACGTAAATCACTAAAGATATGAACAAATAAACTTTAAACTTGATTGATGATCAAAGAAACTTTGGGTATTACTCTTTTAGATAAGGTTAATCAACTATGTGATAATGGGTTTAGAAAATCTTGAATTTATGTTGCACATGTGTTTTTGAAGACTATGTAGTTAAGACACACATATTGTTTTTGGATTTAGTTATAGGTGCATAATAAAGAAGATAGTGATGTCCCATAGAAGATTGGTGGGAAATGAGCTTTTTATATTTTATTTATTTATTTATTTTTACGTAAAACATATATTAAACTTCAACATTTTATAAAATTGTACGTATGTTAGAAGCATGTCAGGCTCATTTTGTTCGCAATTTCGAGACCTTTTGTCGGCATAGTTTTTATAAAGAAATCGCTATATGTTTGTTAGATATTTGATAAATAAAGTTTGTTATATAAAAAGTCATATAAATAGCTAATAGTACAGGGTAATTATCATTAGTCGCCACANTATATTTTATTTATTTATTTATTTTTACGTAAAACATATATTAAACTTCAACATTTTATAAAATTGTACGTATGTTAGAAGCATGTCAGGCTCATTTTGTTCGCAATTTCGAGACCTTTTGTCGGCATAGTTTTTATAAAGAAATCGCTATATGTTTGTTAGATATTTGATAAATAAAGTTTGTTATATAAAAAGTCATATAAATAGCTAATAGTACAGGGTAATTATCATTAGTCGCCACATAGATCCGGGGTATGTTTTGTGATATTTTCTTTTTCATTCTTATTAAACGATAGTCCCTTAACAACAAAACGACATTCTATATTTTTTCCTTCTTATCAAATGAAAACCCCTCCATGGAACGAGCCTTTAACCACAAAACGACGCCTTTAACCACAAACCCTCCTTCACGAAACGACGCCTTTAACCACAAAACGACGTTTCATCTTTTTTCCCCTTAAACGGCATCGTGTGCACGTACTCAAACTGATCTGATTTTCTTTTTTCCTTCTTGTTTAGTAACCCCACTTTCGTTAGGCATTCAACCTCTTTAAACATTTATAAATTTAGATATCATGCCATACCAATAACTAATCAAACTTTTCATATTATAAACTTTTAGTTTCATACTTTCATAGTGTATGATATACATACATATTTTTACAATTTCATAAATTGTGTTAAAACATGCAGTAAAGAACCCACCGAGGGGGGGNAATCATCCCATTCGAAGGCTATCAAACACCCCCTAACACTTCTAAGGCGGCAATAGAAGCAACTCCTAATAACACAAACACATATCATCTAGTATGTATTGTATATATATTACTTCCCATGAAATCCCATGATCCGTTTATGAATAAAGCCCAGAGTCATATCATCAACTCAAAACAAAACACTATCTGACGTACAGTAATGAAGCAAAAACACTAATCGATATACAGTCAAGACATCATTACCAAATATTTAGAACTGTCATTACATATGTAAATATCATAAAGCATAACACTAATGAAAGGTTCTTACAACTTGATCAAAACACAAAACTTAGATTTTTACTACAGTAGTACTCTGCACTTTTCATATTACCTCATACCTTCCTTCCTCCAGTGCACCGTTA
The DNA here is from genome assembly GCA_014162995.1 of Artemisia annua. NCBI lineage: Eukaryota > Viridiplantae > Streptophyta > Magnoliopsida > Asterales > Asteraceae > Artemisia > Artemisia annua. The sequence goes on from LBNU01034713.1 coordinate 33,310, forward strand.
GATCTTCACATTCACAAACCTTTTGACTATGTGATTATCCGGCTTCTTCTTGGTCTGCTGTTTGGAAATTAACAAGAGAGGGTTGAGAATGTGTTGTACATTTCTATACAAAATTAGCTGATCATAAAAGATATACGGCATACCTTCTTCCTTTATGAAGGTGATTACGTGTTCTTGTTCAACACAAGGCAATGCTGTCAGCAATGAATTTAAGTCACTGAAGTGCTTTTCGGCTTTGGAAGAACACAACACCATCCGAATATTAATTTGGCCATCATCTTCTTGTTGAAGTAGCTTCTCATATGTATACTGAAGAAAAATATATAACAGCAGTTTATTTATTACGAAAATTTAATAACTCATGTATTTGAGGAGTTCCTGAAATACATAAATGGAAATTAACGAGTATTCTATTAAAGAAAGTACATGTAAGTATGTAGCTATTACCTTGACGACTTGGTTCCATTCTTCAGAATAATAAATGATGTGAAACAATGATTTTAAACTCAGAGATCGAGGACAGCAACACCAAAGTACAGCATCCAAAACAGTTTCATAATCAGATAATTTATATATGTTCATCAATTTTAGCTCAATATGCTCGAGTTCATTAGGTGGGGACTGAATCATCTTTAGTTCCTCAACGCCTGAGAAATCCTGTAAAACAATTGGTAGATAAAATTTAGAGTTGGGATTATTCTATAACATTGCTAGGAAATAAGTGAAAAGACATAAATGATTTTTTATATAAATAATTTCAGGTGAATACAGTACCACACGAATTTGCAGCTTTAAAACTTCGAAACCAGTTTTTGTGTCCAATAATTGCCTCAGCTTCTGGAACCACAAACTATCAACTTCATCTCTAGGGTAACATTCAAGTCGTGCTCTCGGCTGCAGTGAATCCCTTACCACAAGTGCTGGAAGATTTGAATGCATATGGTACTCAAATAAAAGCAAGTTGGGGGTAGCAATATCAATTTCTTCCATATCAGACTCCGTAAGTAGTGCAAGTGTCCTCAAGGAAGAACTCAATAACCTCAAGTATTTGCAATTATCAGGAAGGCTCAAAGTCAAATTTTCGATGAAGGGGATATTGGACAAAAATCCAGAAAACACTTCCGACTTCAAGGGGGAAGAGGCGTAGTAAGACAAATTTTTTAACTTTTTGCATGAAGCCAAGTTTATACTAGGTGCCTCACTGCTTCCCCTATTTGTGACACAGACATCACGTAGATTTGGAGCTTGAATATCTATAATCTCAACTAAACAGTCAATCTCAACTTTTTGAAGATTTTGAAGCCCAAAAACACAAAATCTTTTGAAACCATTACAAAATTTAACAACTAATTCCTCAAGTAGAGGACAATTACAGGTGAGATACTTGATTGCTTCATCATCTAAATGGAGATATTCAAGGCGTAACAACTTCAAAGAGTTGAACCTCACTTGATCAACCATCAAGGACAAAGGAAACTCACAAGCACGTATTTTCAAAGATGTCAATGAAGAGGCAGATAAGAGTTGGTTAGGCAAATGGTACTCTGGTATGGCAGGCGTCCAAATTCTTGGCCTAAAAAAAGTATCAATATTCAACACTTTCACATCTTTTTTAAGAATTAACCCAAGGCATCTGTCAACAAGATCCGCTTCTGTAGAGTCCAATAGCTCAGTAACGAGGTTAAACGTGTGTGCACTGACATTTTGTTGGCAAAATCGGTAAGTGGTATACTCAACATACTTGAAAAACTTATCTCTTACAATATCACTTTTGCTTGGGTATGAAGAGTAGAACTTCATGACTCGCTCAAATTTTTCGATATCGAAATCCAAAATTGGGAAAGAAGCCGTGATGACGAACCAATTCTTAGACAAGACACTCATCCGAACACGCTCTTTAGGAGACTTTAAAAATGACATGATGTGATGAATGATAAACTCGGGAACCTGTGAAATCCGATCCGTTGCATCTACTAATATATCATCCTCCATCTCCCTCCTTCGTTTCATTTCCAGTAGCTAAAGTTTATACTTTATACCAAACACCCCAACTACAACTTGATTTTCGTTTGACTTGCCTAAAAACACATGCAAGAAATGGAAACCAAATTGTAAGAAAGATATTAGAGGAGGCAAAATGGGTCTAGGTCCAGTCTTGGCGGGTTTCGGGTCTAAATGAGTCTGGGTCTTTATGGGTTATTTGGAAGCACGGGTGTAAACGTGTCCAGGTCATACGAGTCTCGGGTCGGGTTTACCCATTACATCAAATTCTCAGTTAGACCTTTTTTCAATATTTAGTACGACCGAACAAGACCTATTCCATAATAAATATCTACCCAACTTGACCTATATTTAACCAATGGATCTTAGATTTCCATACTTAGGGGGTGTTTGTTTAAGCTTATATGTGGCTTATGGGCTAATTTGTCTTCGGCTTATATTTAATAAGTCTCGAAATAAGCCGGAAAATTGGAAAGCCGAAATCAAATAAGCTCATAAGCCCACATATAAGCTTAAACAAACTCCCCCTTAATAGATACACGCAAGCCAAACACACATTAAATTATAAAATTGGGGAAAATGAACAGAAACAAAGATGAGAACAAGTGCTGCAATGTATTGTATTATATATTCATGAATTAATCACTCACCTTTTGTTGTCGACTTGTTCTTCTTCTCTTCCAAAAGACTGCTCTAAAAGGAATTTAGGGTTACTGTTTTTATTCCACCAGCCATGGTGATGATACCTTTTAGGGTCCGTTTGGTTTATAAGCGGGTTTTGATTAGGATTTAGATTTGGTTTAAGATTTGGATTTGGTGTAGGTTTAGGAGAGAGAAATTATATTTGTTTTATTAATTTAATAATAAAATTTGATTTAAAAATATTATTTAAAAATAAAAGAAGGTATATATGTGTGAGAGAGAGAGGGATATATTGTAATAAAACTATGTGAGAGAGAAAACCCACTATCACCCTCTACTTTTACTTTTGGTGGGCCCTCTCCACTATTTAAATGTCAAACCCATAAAACAAACAACAACTTTCACCATCAATACTAAATCCAAATCCAAAACCCACCAACCAAACGGGCCCTTAATACATTCCAAACACCCACCCTTGTTTTATGTTTTTTTTATGTGGGTCCCTATTGAATTGTTTATTCCTTTTCCGCTACCAAAACTATGACAAAAATTTTCAAACATTTATATTCTGCGTAAATTGCATGAATCGTCCTAATATTTTGGTCAAATAGCGTGTTTCGTCCCAAACGTTACCAAAATGCAAGGGTCGTCCTTGTGGGGAAACTTTTTGTGCAAGTATCGTCCCTATGGGGAAACCTTTGGTGCAAGTATCGACCAAAGGTTTCCCCACAGGGACGATAATTGCACTTTCGTAACGTTTGGGACGAAACATGCAATTTGGCCAAAATTTAAGGATGATTTATGTAATTTACTCTTACATTTTTAGATGAATAGTCCTTCCATCCCAAAATAATTATAGCTTTTTAAATTAAAATTAAAATCTTCGAGTTTAAACTGGTCCTTGAATAGAAAGTAGTATTTACGGAGTCATCTTTAAAAAGTCTTTTAAAGTCTGATGAAAAGCTTAACACAATCTGAGACGGAACTCAGAGAATGAAGTTCATAACCAAAAAAAAAAAGATAATAAAGTCAGTTTATTATGACAATAACTGACTGACTCTTTGAAAATCTCATCAACAAACTCAAGACATTTTATGACTTAGATACTTATAAAAAAAATCCTAATATTGAAATATGGGTGAGAACTTTCTTGAGAAAATAACTGTAAAGCACTTATCAAAAAGTTAGTAAAGTACTGTAGATAGTACTAGTTATAATACCCGTGCATGCACGGGGTTTTTCCTGAAAAATTTAATTATATTATCGTTTAAAAACAGAAAATCTTTTTAGAGCATCAACATGTGCGAAAGTAAGAAAAATAATTAGCAGAAATTGTAAATATAACCGTGGCATCAACCTTGTATTAGAATCTTGAGCGTGTCTCCTTATAATGTTAATGGGTCAAAGGTTCTTTGATCACATGGGTTTACACATAAATCAAATTTATTTTAAAATTTTTGTTTACTATATGGACATATAAGAATTTAACCGTGAAAATTGTGATATAAGTACAACTAATAAGTATGCATGAGTTTTTCATTATGTATTAATATCAATTAATATTTTGTAAAAATTTTATTTGATGAAAGATTTAACTTTGTCTAGCTGACATAGATGTTAATGTTGAGGTTGATTTTGTTGTTTAACTTTAACTATTGATATCATGTTGTACAAAATAAATAAGTTTAGTAGCACATAATGAGCGTTGATGAAGTTAAACTATACTCCGTAAAGTTTTTTAAAAATGTTTTTCCGGATATCCGTATATAAAATTTAAATAATATCATGAGTCGTTATAAGTACGATCGCGTATATTTATTTTCATTTCACAGTAACTTGTAGTTACCATTTGATGTTTATATTACCGTTAATAATAATTTAACTGTATTTAATATTCAAACCCGCGTACGTATAGATTAAACTTTTAAATAGGATAACATGAGTTCTTATTTATATTTAACGTACATAGTAAAAATATATTTTAATAGATGAAAGTTTAAAAATAATATTTATTTTAAAAGTATTTAACGTATATTAAAACTAATTCGTACATTTATAAAATTTTGTAAGTTTAATATATGGAAGTCTCAAACCAATACTAATACTTATGTAATTCTAAACAAAGTTCATATTATAAAGTGTAGGGGGTATAAAGAGTAAGGGTTATTTGTTTATTATCTAAAGTTATCAAAAAATATGGAGATTTATAATTTTACAATTAACTCCATATAATATACTGTATTTAAAATTCAACCACTAATGTTTTATTAATTACATCCTCTTTTTTTAAGTTTTTATTTTCATAAATTTGACACCTATATTTTTATGTATTTTTTTTCCCAATCAAATTCCCCGCCAAATTTATTAAAGTTTGACCAAAATTAATTCAATTTTGACTTTTTATTGGGCAATCATATTGCTCGATTTCACCTATGTGTCAAAATCGAGCTTTCCTATTGGTCCAATTTTTTTCCACTAAGATTGTTTTGTCAAAAAAACTCCGAAATGATGTAATTATTTTATTATATAAAAGATAAACGTATAAACAATTGTCAACATTGATTGAAGCTTTGTGCTAGAAAAGTAAAAGCTTGACAGTTACTTTTTACCCTACGGGTATCCACATTGATACTCGCCTTTATAGGAACGTTGTAAAAGAGTAAGTGTTCAGCTCTTGCAATTAAAGTGAAACATTTTGAAGAGCACATTTACTCCTCCAAATAAAAATGAAGTCCCTGAATAGAATGTGGTATTCAGTTGGTATAACATAGTTCTTACCTAAACAATTACTTAAGTTCTTGTTTAAGTATTAGTGGGGAGATCATCAAACATTGTCATTCAACCTATTCCGCAAATAATTTTGTGTAAATTATTTGATATACATCTAATAAGAATTTTTAAACGTTAAAAAATCTCTGTGCTTTATTTATACGTTTAGATATCTAGTTATTGTTTAAACTTATATTATTATGACATGAGTTGATTAGTTAAACTTAGTTGATCTTTTATATTCAACTAAAAGGGAACAACAAATTGTATTAAAGCGGTTTGATTTGTAAAAACTCTTTTATTAACCGTCCAAAAAGTTTTTATAATAAAGATCCTACCATGTTAATGAATAGCGAATGATGTGTTATTTAGTAAGGTAAGTTAGGTTTGTGTTCTTGTAGACTTAGGGACTTGCAAATTAGTAATAAGACTTTAATTGGATAAAATCTGAGCACATTTGAGTTCCCTATTAACAGAGTTGGTAAATTGAAGGTGGTGTCGTAGTTGGGCTAGTGGAGGCCCTATGCAAAACTGCTTATGTGATAACTAAACTTGAAGATTACAAATATATTGTAATGACCTAGCTTTATTTTTTATGAGTTTTTAATCACTCTCGTCCACTTAAAGTGAAGTTTAACAAATATGTAGAACAAAAATCACATATATTGTCAGCATTTTGATGTTGGAAATGAATTTTGAGGCTACAACTATATATAGAAGTATATAATTTGAGGCCTTTAAAACTTTGAGGCCTTGTGCGATATCACACCTTACACACGCTCGTATACGGCTCAGATTGAAGGATCG